>CACKRE030005080.1:57667-73722 GCA_902602495.3 Ectocarpus sp. CCAP 1310/34 | reverse complement strand
CCCCCCACCTCCGGCCCCCGCCTCCGGTGTTTGCCATCGGGGTTGGGTTTTCGTCGCTTGGCAGCGATGTTGTAAAACAAGCTGATCAGTTCGTGAGCTCGGCAACCAGGTTACCACTTTTTTTTTGCCTTTGGGTTATTTTTTTGCGGTAACCATGAATGGTGGTCGAGTCGATCATGTTGTGCGGGGTCGAGAACCCTCACTCCGCGCAAGGGAGATAATCGCACCACGTTGTGTTAATTTGGTCAAGCACCCTCGAGGCAGTTACACAGTGCTTACAACTGTCTGGAAGTGAAGGCACCAGAAAACAAAAAATTGAGTCATACGCAGCTGTCATCCATATGCAAGGAAGCAAGCACAAGATGCCGAACACCCGAAGCAGGATGCAGCGCACCTTCTTGCGACTCGCCGAATACTTCACGGCGCTTCGCGTTTATGTAGTGAAGTGAGAGCCTGGTCCGGTGAGAACCCGGCGTGCTCCGTCCCGGCTTTGTAGGGATGCGAGGTCAATGGTCGAACGACTACGGCATGCACGACTATGTGAGTACACTCCCCTCCCCCCTCCCGCCCCCCTCGTCCCATCCCATGCTCCTATCTGCCGCGCCGAATGCCTACCTATGTGAATACCACGTTACCATCAACAATAAAACAGGGCAGACAGCGCCCTAGACACAAAAGTTTCCAAAAAACGAGGTCTATCGCAAGGTATTCCGTCCTCTCAGCTCTTTTTCTCTCTGTCTCTGTCTCTGTCTCTGTCTCTGTCTCTCTGTCTCTCTCTCTCTCTCTCTCACTTGTTGGTCATGATCGAACCGAGAGCTTCCAGCACCCCCACGGAGGCGAAGTTCTCGCTCGCGATCAGCTCGATGCTGCACACCTTTTTTTTCTCATCGTCGAGGCGCATCGTCGTGTTGCGTCGCGCACCCGCCCATGGCAGCAGAGAAAGGCACAAACAACCGAGAACAATAGACAGGGTCAATGCAACAGCAGGAGGACTAGTCAGACCGCAACAATCAATGGGAGATCGAGACGGCGGCGGCGGCGGCGGCGGCAGAAGGAGACAGGGGCGACGAGGATTGTCGAAGCACGATTACCACTGGGCTACCAGTCAGCCAATTAGCTTTTATTCAAGCACGATGACCACTGGACTACCAGTCAGTGGGACTACCAGTCAGCGGTTGACTACATATGTAGTTTATACTAGTCCATCCAGAAGTGATCGTGCTTCTAGGACGACGGGCGGGGCCATCTTAAACAAGCACCACTGAGAGGAAAGCGACCATTATCAAAACCTACAGAATCTGACAGGCGCCAAGGTAAGGAACTTCGATTGCGGAATCAACAAGATAAGGCTGGTTTTTCGAGCCTGAGCAAGAGATTGAGCCTCCACCCGCAATAGACGTTGCTTCACAGGAGGGGGCAACTACTGCTGTATATACAACGATCAATCACAGCCCGCACGAGTGTGTTAACACACGCCACTCCCAGATGTTATCCCCACAGGTGCTGGACCGGCCAGCCCACACACAATATGTATTGCGTACAAACGGTTAGAGAGAGAGAGAGAGAGATAAAACACTTGGTCCATGTTGTAGTGGTCCCCTGACCCCTAGCTTCCCTTTCCCTCGCCGCGCGCCGTGGATAGGCTGTTGGGCCGAATAGACCAACTCGGTTCCCAACCGACACGGCCAAAACTACTGCGGTATCTGAAGAAGTTTCTGTCGATTAATCGAATAAAGAGCACGCCCGGAGATCTCGCCCAATCAATTATTGTGCCTATTCTTTGCTTTGTCGACTGTACGTGAGAATCACACCGCCCACCTGTCGCCTCCGCTCCGCGGTGATGATCTCCCAAACTTCCGGGTCAGTCTCGGAAAGGCCTGTGTCAGCATCGCCCAGATCACCACCCCCACCGCCGCGCGTGCGCAACGCAGACTCTTCCTGAGTCGATGCCATCGCTCGCGCCAGCATCAACGATCGACTCGCCGATCTCCTGCAGTTGCCGACATCGGGAGCACCCCACCCTCTAGTTGCTAAAGCTGCTGCTGGCGGTACGGGTCGCGGAGTTGCCATCATGTTATCAGCGGAAGTGGTTGAGCTGTGCGGGGCAGTAGCTGCACCGCTGTGGCTGGTACTTGCAGGGCACGCGAAGCATGTTGCCACAGCCGCCGTTGCAGCAGCGGCTGCCAGACGAAGCACTCTACTGCCTGCTACCATCACTACCCGGGAAGAGAGGCAAAGGCAAAGGCAAAGGCAAACGCACGACTGCTGTGACGCTGCGTCGGGTGGACTGCGACACTGGAACCCAGCGGCACGGGGACGAACCTTTCTGTCCCCTGGGTTTCCACCTTGAATTTCTGGTTCGAACCCCTGGTTCCTAGCGGCCAGGTCGCCCGGTCGCTCGGTCGCCCAATTCCCAAAACTTTACGCACTGCCGCACGCTCCACTCTCCTGCTGTACCGCTGGCTGTGACGCTGTGCTGTGACCTTCGACCGCTGTGTTACCGCCGTGGTGTTGTGACTCTGGGATGCTGGGAGTCGGCAGCTGCAGAAGAGTACAGCGGTGAGGTTTGAACCACTACTGTACACCCTGTACGAAGTACAAGAGCTTCCCAGGGGTTAGCCCCGCTGTCTTCACTTACGCAACACACGATCGTGTCCACATACCGGACCACTCTGTGACACACGCAACCTCCCAAGTTCGTCAGCGTGGTGATACTGCTGGCAAGAGCGGTGCCGACGCATCAGCCTGCATGATGGGTAGGCCTAGCCGGAAACGCCCGCGGGAGCTGGAAAGCAAGACATGTGCAGCGCGGCTACAGGCTAGTAGTACACCGTCTTACCCCTTCGGCGCCTGCCCTAACAGCGATCTTGCCTCTCTGGTAGTTGGCAGACATGGTGGCAAAGTCAAACCTGCCAGTGGTGATGGTGCCGACGAAAGCACAGCGCCAACGGCGGTGGTACAGGGCGTGTGGGGACGGGTGAGCGAAGCAGACATCGCTGATCTTCCGCCGGCGCTGAGCGTAGGGGTGAACGTCGAGATCGATGAAGGCGGGGTGGCATGGCTGATAAACACTTCTTCTCAAGGTCATCCGTCTTCTGGTTGTATGACCCATGATGGAAGCATAGAATGCGTGCCAGAGACCCAGGAATGTTGTGACTCGACGCCCTTGCAACGCTTGGCAGCGGAAGCAACGCTAGCTCCCGAACCAAGGGTCCCCGCACGTCGCCACAGGGGCGGTGGGCTGCAGGCGGAGAGCGAAACCTCATCAAACGTGCTATTCGGCGCTCGTGAGGTATGTCTGCACGAGCAGCTTTCGAGTGTGAAACGGGATTTCGACGAGATACCCGCAGCGGTGTTCAAGCGCGCGCGAAGCGCCTGCAACCCTGCGGAGGCTCTTGGTAGAGGTTCGTTCCTCAACCGCTCCGCCATGAAGCTCGCCAACATCGACGCCATCGTCGGCGGACTACTAACGCTTCCATGTGGGGGTTCCCATGAGCAGGGCCTCGGAGAGGAAGGCAAACCGGCGGCGCTTGACAAAGGATGCCACGTTGAACCGCAGCAACCCAAGACACCACACCCAAGTCTACCGGCAGCACCGCCATTGCTGTTCGCCGATTTGTGCGGAGGTCCCGGAGGTTTCTCGGAGTACTTGCTGCGAAGGCGGCGGAAGCTTGGTCTGCCCGCGCGGGGGTGGGGCATTTCACTCCTACGGGTGGGCGATAAGAGCGACAGAGGCAACAATAATGATGACGATGCAGTTCGGGTTCACGGTAGTCCGTCGACTATGAAGGTGGGCGTCAACGATGGCAAAGACCACTGCCGCATCTCTGCGCTTCCAAAAGATGAACAAAACGGGGACCCTAGCACGAGGAAAGGTGATAGCAGCGTGCAAGAGGGTCCATCGCGCGGGGGTGAAGAACAGAGTGAATCTCGCCGAACCAAGAAAAAGGAGGTGGAGGACCCTTGTGCATGGCGGTTGGACCACCTGAAACCCTGGTGCCGTGTGGCGGTTTCGACGGCAGGAACGGGAGATGAAACGCCTCTCACACGTACCACGGTTTCAGGTGGAGACGACGGACATAAGCATGCAACAACTACCACGGCCGCAGGGCCCGCCTTGCTGGAGATGAATATAGACTACGGCCCGAACGGAACGGGAGACTTGACCGACGTGGCCAACATCCAAGGGTTCGTGGAAGCTATCGTGGCGTCGACAGGGGGGCAATACCTTGACTTGGTCGTGGCGGACGGTGGGTTCGGGGCGGCAAGGGATGCCTTGCAGCAAGAGGGGTTGCTGTCGCCGCTCGTGCACGCTGAGGTACGCCATTATGACTTGGCTGTCGAGCGAGAGATGGAGGGAACGGTTGATATGTCTTCCTGAGGCCCTTGTGTCTGTCGTCCTTTTTCCCTTCTTCTGTGTTGGCGGTCCGTGTTGCCAACCCAAATGTCCTTACACGAAACGACAAGTTTTTGTACTGCTCTATACTCCCCATTTTACTTTGGCTGAGCGCCATGCAGCATTGCATTGAACCAAAATTTCCCGAAACTTGGATCGCAGACTGGAGAATATACTGCATTACCAGTTGATTTCACGTGGTTTCGCACAAATGGACTCTATTTGTTAGGCTTTGACGGCACTGCTATTGCTTCGGGAAGAGGGGTCGTTTGTTTGCAAGCTGTTCGAGTGCTGGACGGAATCGACGGCTGCACTTCTGTACCTACTGCACCGCAAGTTCCGACGAATCGCAATCGTCAAGCCCATCACAAGGTGGGTCGCTCTTCGGCCCATTTCAGCACTTGGTACACTTGTCGCGTTGCCTCCTCCAACAGACAATCCATCAGGCCATTAACCCTTACATGACTACAGGCCGAATCAGCGCCTATCTCAGCTTCGATCACTTTGCGTGCCGAAAGATCGCCGTTGTGCCTCGCCTACGAGCGAAAGCATACGTAGAGAACAGCAGGTGGACACAGAGGCAGCCCACCCCAAAAGCATACTTCTCAGCAATGCGCACAGGACACACACAGTACAATACTATTCACCCATGCCTATTGTCTCTCTGATGCGGGGCAGGTATCCTTTCCAGATCCAATCTATTGCCTACCGGTACTACTGCTGTAAAGTTCAAACGCAAAATACCGCGGGAGGGTACATACAGCACCCAAACATGTGATCAACCCGGTGACGCATCCGCGGGGGAGAGCAGACAAACCGCAAACCGGAGCCGATGCTAACGTATTGCCTCGGTGCTTGATGTTGTTGTGATTGCGGTGCGTGTGGTTCCCAGTAGTGGGAGGGAAGGGTGGTTCGTCTGCTGTGTGCAAAATTCCGCTCAAAGTTGCTCAAAGGCTAGGGTTTTCACGACTACGCCTCCGATCACACCTCTATTTGCAGTACAGAATTGTAAAACTTGTCACGATTTTTATGCATTTTGTGCAATAGTGGATGGGGGTCTCGATTCTCTCATGAGTAGGCCGTTTCTTTTCGTGAATCTGGCGCTTTTGTAAGGCGGTTTCCCGTCAGCTCTTCGCATCTAGCGCCGCTAGCATTTGCGCTTGCCGTATGCTCTGTCCACAAGGATGAGGTGGAGAAGATGTACCAATAGGTATTGCTTGCACAGGTACATATATGTCCTCTATGTCCTCTGTGCGGATGGTTGCTGTCGGAGACAGGCATGCACACCTCCTCAGAAACTAATGCTGCTGTAGTCTATATTTCTCACCGCATAACTGCTACTGCTGTACAAGCTGGGCCAGCCAAGGCGCGAACATTCGGTCGTCCAGCCATATCTCGTGAAGGAATCAGAATTGGAACGAGCTTGGCATATCTGCTAAATCAGCCAATCACAGCGGATGTGCAGCTGTCTCTCAAGAACCCTGTGTACACGTTTTCTCAAACGAAGAAAACTCTCCGCATTTCATATAGGTTTAAGAGAAGCAAAAAAATAAAGCTGAAACGTTTTTTTGTGGCGGAACTAAGACTTTTTGAAAAAAATGGTGCACAACGGATGCGCACACACAGCATCTGCTGCTGGCACCGAGAGCGGACAGCATGAAGCCCGCCCTTGCAGCACTCAAAACCAAGGGGTGGCAGAAGACCTCTGTTCCATATTACTATCTAGATTAGAGTAAAGGCAGGTGGCGGCTTTGGCTGAACTTCACAACACGGAAAGGAGCCAAGCTGTACATTGTACAACGAAACGCCAAGTTTGTGTACAATAAATTATACTTCATTGACTACAATTGATGCAATTTGCAGGGTTGACCTCAGATTTCAACCTTGTTCTGTAATATCACGTCATCATGGCAACCGTGCCCCTCCTCTACGGGGATAGAGTCGGCGTGTGTGGCCCTGTTGCCATCAGTTCACTTTCGCAACCGTTTCGATGGCTGTGAGCCCTTCATTTTCCTATGTATACTTTCGCCCCTGCACCCAGGTGTCGAGCCAAAACTTTTTATTGTTTTTACATCACGACTTTTACGAGTTGTAATCTAAAGTTTTGACATGTGGTCGGTATAAGTACAACCAAGACCTTGACTGGAAGCACTTTTTTTTTTAGCCCCCCTATACACAAAAAAAGGATCACCATTTGTCCTATACTAGGGATACCTCTTGAAAAAAAAATAAGGGTGTTTCCAGTCAAGGTCTTGGTTGTCCTATTGCCGACCACATGTCACCATTTCAGGTTCTAAATTCGTAGGAATCGTGGTGTAAATCGTTATCAACCATTTTGCATGCAACTTGGCTGGCCCAGCTTGTACAGCAGCAGTGCTACTGCTGTACTCCTGTTTTTCACCCTTATATGAAGCGCGTCCCCATCCCTGTCAGCCCCACACATGGACTCACTGCTGCACCATCCTTGCCGCCGTCATTTGTGGATGTACACGCATGCATGGAAGGTCTTTGACTGCAGAGAGTGTGGGAAAAAGAAAATCAAACTAACCCAGTCACGTAAGGGTTAACAGTGGCGACGTCAGCCATAAAACGAACAAGAGGAGAGTGTTTTCTTGGCCGCCAAGAGTGTTTTCATTTTTCCCCCTCGCCGATTCCGCCGATTCGTGGTTCCCGTGATGCAGCCGTCCCGCCAGCGGTGAGCGCTACCTGGTCTGCATGGGATTTTTGCCACCTCTACCATCGGCGGCAGGGTGCCCCTTCACAGATGCACTCCGTGTCAAGGTGCAAACACTGCAAATCATTGAACGGCGCCTTTCTGATCCCGTTGATGAGCCGACTGTGAAGGACCCCGGGGAGCTGGATTCTTCGGTTGATGGCGCGATCGCTGTTGGCGGCAGTCGTGAAGGCAACGATGATGCTGACGGCAACCGGTTGGGTGTGGCTGCTATAGGCATAGAGGCCGACATGAAACAGGACGCGAGCTTCTTGGCGTACTTCAGGTGAGACGTTGCTCGTTTTATCGCAATTCGCGATGTAGGTGGTGATGTTCTAGGAAGTTGTCACATTCCCTCCGGCCTACAGTATACGGTGGGAAATTTTCATGCGTCACCTGTCGGCCCACGAGATGACCGTTTTCGCCCTCTATCACCAACTCCCCATTTTTTTCCCAAATATCGCCTGCCCCCGCCATGACCCCAACAACCCCCTATCGCCCTCACAAACCCCTTCAAACACGTGAGGTTTGCAAACAACCGACTCGCGAACCTGCAGGTTGAGGCTTGCGCCCGAATCATCGGTATAGCGTCCACCAAACGGGGGCGCGCGTGGGCTTTCCGAGACAGCAACAGTAGCAGAAACGCAAATCACGCGGGCGGCGTCGAGCCTTGGGGCCGCTTTGCGGTGGGCCAAGCTCCCCAAGAACCTACCGGGACGGCGGCCACTGCTGGTGGACATTCAAGGAAAGATGGTACGCGTAGCGGGGGCGATTGGGAAGTGGACGGCAGCGGCCGTCAAGACTATCGTATGACAGACGGCGTCTGCAGCAGTGCCGGCGCAGCAGGGGGAGAAGGGGAGGAGGCCGACGATGGTGATGCAGCAGCCGTGGAGTGTTTTAGGCGGGCGTGGGGCCTGGACGGGCTGTGACATGGTTGCCATCTCGACGAAGAATCGGTAAAGAAGGCCTGGAACTTCCGTGTTGCATGTTAGAAGGAAAGACTACAGAACTCGGATGGCTTGTGTGCACTAAGGTTTTTGGTCACTTCGGCTAGTACATGAAGCAAAAGGCGTGGATTTCGCTAAAATCCGCTCATCAGATCGGGAAGCATTCAAGGTCAAGTCTACTTGACTGTTGGTTTTGGACATGGCGATTCGTGCTCAACCGTGTACATGTCGTTCGGGCAGGGACGGGCCGGGGAGAGCTGAACCGCCTGTTTGTTCCTTGTCCCAAGATTTTTCGACTTCCCACACTTCTCGCCTTCCGGCGTAATTATCGACCTGGGACCTTAGAACAGCGACCACGGTCGACGCCGCCCATGATCTACCTTCTCTACGCCCTTCACCTATCTCAGTTTGGATATCCATCCGACAATCGAAACTAGACCCGTACCACCATCTACGCATAGTGCCTGTACAATAGCGTAAGTAAGAGATAAACACCGGAATTTCCTACGCGCCTGCTTTCTTCATTTTACTAGGTGAAAAGGTCACCCGCACCTCCTAAGAAATCAACCAAGCGGGCCAGACAAACGGACAATTGTAGTGGCATCAAACAATAGCTGTCTACCGTAGCCTGGCGCGCGGATAGCAAAGGTTCTTGGCGGATGATAGGACACTCAAAAATTTTCAGCGCAAGCCACCTTCACCAACATCCTGTCCTGCTTCTAGAACAAAAAAAATGTCGTGAACGCAACAATCGGGTGCTGGGCAAGCAATGACGTGTATCACGGGCGACTCGTTAAAGCTAAATGCATCACCACCTCCCTCTCGAACGCGGCGGCGTCACCCTCTTTTCCACTGTTCCATACGCCACTCCATCGGCTGCCTACACAAGCCAGGGATCAACCCCTCTGTGTGTGTCTCTCTCTCTGTCTCTCTCCCTTGTTCTCTGTATATATCTGTCTCGATCTCTCTTTCGATCCCTGTAGGGATATCCCTATCAAGCCTTCTTTGCGAACCTGCACCAGCTGTGGTTGTGACAAAGCGACGACCAACGACAGGAGAAAAGAACAGTTAGCCCTTGGTTACAATGAGCTCAGGCGTATCCCGTTCGCAAAACAAAAATACGATACAAGTACAGTACTGCATATATTTGTGTTTTTGTGGCACGAAATTCGCTGATTGGTCAACACACCTGCGGCGGAATTTCAAAATCAGACATGACCGAATATCCTTGGGTGACGGATGGCGTCATCCAAGTTGCCGTTCTATAGTAGGAACGCAGGAACACATTTATCTCTACGCATGTGGGGGGATTTCCTCCTTCCAAGGAACTGTGAAACTTCGATACTTTGTCGTTGTGTCTATTTGCAACCTTGTAACAACACAAATTCGTTTCTCGGCCTTTGAAGACTAGGGAAGAGGGGTAACAGGATAAGATCAGCAAGGAAAATATTGCGAAGACAACCAACAACGACCAGAGAGCAGCGAGCCATATTATTATTGGGCAGGTGGCAAGCGGGCAGCCGGTCACCAGTCTGAGGCAACAACAAACACGGACCATTTTCGGTGACAACGGCACTGCTTGGAAGCGAAAGCACTCCCTGGGGGTCTCCGTAAAACAACAGGATCAACGTCACGCTTCTAGCCGTTGCGGCAGCGTCCATGGAGGGAAACAACCTCCGCTTCAGAGAGCTCATCTTCATCTTCCAAAAAGCACCTTATGAACAACGCTCCTGGTCTTTGGAGAAAAGTTTGTACACGTTAACGATGCAGAGTAACCCTTCCGAAAACGACATAAAAGCGTGTGGCATTTGCAGGCGAAAACCAAGTCTTCCAATACACACTGCAAATAAATGTCGAATCTTAGCCCAATCTCTACCTTTCATCCCGTAACCCACCTGAACACGCCCGGCAAGGTCGCACCACGTCTCGCACTCCGTCGCCACATGATCGGCAACCTCGACTTTAGCGGCTTTCCATTCGTCAACTCCGTCTGGGCTCGCTTTTTGCCCAGCGCAGCGGGACAGCCCGCATGGCCTCCCCACAGCCAAGACGTCGCGTGAAGCGCCTCCACTTGCAACAGTAAGCGGCGGCTGGCCCGGAGGTTGCGCAGCTGCTGTGCGGTGGCGTAGTCCTCGTCGACCACCCTTTCAGCGAGGCAGCGTGTTGCACAGTCTAGCGGCGTGTACTTGGTCGACCGCCCAAACCCATCCGGGACGCGAACAGCCAGTGTCGCGTCCGGTCCGGCGTCGACGAGCAACCGCACGACTCTGGGAGAGCAGGGGCCAGTGGTAACAGCCGAGAGCAAGGGTATGTGGCCTCTGCCGTCACGGGGGGTACTTGCGTAAGTCATTCGAGCAGTCCCTTCCTCCTTCTGTTCCAGCGGGAACTTCAGAGCCATCACCCGCCAGAGAAAGACGGCGGCGACCAGGGCGTTTCCGGTATCCAAAAACTCCGGCGTAGCACAACAGGGCCATCTCGTCCAGGTGCTGGTCCACGGCGGCCTGACCGAGGGCATCTACGCCCGCGCTCGCGCCAGCGCAACCTCTGATCCCAAACCGCTGTACCAGCTCGCGTGCCACCGCCAGATGCCCGTTAAGCGCGGCCCCGTCCAACGGGACAAAAGTGTTTCCCGACGACATCCTTGTGGACAGAAGGGGGTTCGCTCCCGCACCAAGGAGAACCCTGGCGGCGTCTACGTGCCCTGCTAGCACCGCAATGTGCAACGCCGTCTGCCCGTTAGGCGCCCGGCTGTTGGCGTTTGCGTCGGCCCCGATCAGCGCTTCCATGACGCTCGAGTGCCCTCCGATCGCCGCCACGTGAAGCGGTGTGAAGCCTTGACAGCTTAGCGCGTCGTGCTGTGCCCCCGCTTCTAGCAGCAAATTCGTCATGGAGAGCTGTCCGTGTTGGGCGGAGACGAGGAGAGCCGTATAATCGTCGTCATCCACCGGCAATAGACTCGCCCCCCTGTTCAGCAGGACCTTGATACATTCGAATGGCCCGTACTGCTGCTGTACTGCAGGAGGAGGGAAAGCACGTCATGTTTTTACGTTCACGCCCGCAGATGTACGCATAGACATGGGAATCTTGCTCGGAACCGGACAAATGACATGCCATTAGAGGTGAAAGTGCTGTTGGTTTGAGCCTCGTCTCACAGCTCACAGCACACACGCCTGGTCCACACCGCAAGGATTGATTGAGAAATCGATACAACACAGCACGTACTTAGCCACAGCACCACAGCAGCCGAAATGGTAGGTACCACACATTTTGCCCGTCTATAAATCTATGCAATTCCAGCGATAATCGAATTCGCAGCAGCAGAACAGGTATGCCATGCGGTCTACCTCCATATTCGTTTTAGGAGAAACCGCGGATCAGAGCCTTAGCTCCTCTGCTGTGGTCCATCTCGAGTGTTGTTCACAGCGGACGGAGCCAGCTCCGTCGGTTGTTGCGTACCACCATCTACGATTATATCGGTCAACGTAGTCGCTTAGTCGTGAGTATCCGGGAGTTCGCGGACGAAGAACACACGTACACAAATGGCTGACCTGCCTAACTCTCACGTAGCCGTTCCAGTGTGCCTTCGGATGGATGGGGCAGTGGCAAACAACACAATCTCCGCGCTCGTTGGGGGGCATCGTCAACGTGCCCCCAGCCTTGTATTGGCGTTGCCCCTACAGTGCCAAATCTCCGAAATCTCCGAAATGTTGTCAATTCATCGTGTGACGTGCAGTGACGCGCAGCGTGCGGTGGTAGTGAGCGGGCAGCACCAGGGAGCCGGTTGTGGGACGGTTGTCTGTTGAACGCCAAGCAGGCCTCCCTACGCACCCATAATATCGGTGGGTTACCCGATTTGGAGGGCGGGGGGTGCATAAGAGCGCCAACACGGAAGTGACACCCAAGTTCTACCTACGCAGGAGGCTGGCTTCAGCAATCATACATACACGCCGCTGGTGTTGTTGACGACTTGGCTGCAACATATATAAGAGGACTTTCGACAAACATGGCCCGCCGTACTCTACCCTGGGCGGTGTCCGTGGCCGTTGCCGTGCTGGCTAGTTCCGCCTCCGCCTTCGTTGCTTGCCCGAGCAGCGGCCCCGGCAGTCGTTGCGCGCCGCAGCAACAAGTCGCAACGGCAGCGGCGACCTCGACTGCTTCATGCCGGCGGTGTCACGATCACAGCAGCCGCACAACCGGAGGATATGTGGCGGGGGCTGAGGGCGGGCTGGCCTCCTCTTCCTTCTCAGCAGGGTTCCAGCAACGACAGCAGCCCCGAAGGCGGTCGAATGTATCCGCAAGAAGAACGAGGCATCGGCACAGCAGCACTGCTGTGATGATGAGCGTGCCGTTGGAGACAGCAGCAGGGGAGGTCGACCGGCAGCAGAAGCACACTTACGAAGTGGTGTTCTTGCGGCACGGGCAAAGCACCTGGAACAAGGCGAACCGGTTCATCGGGTGGACGGATGCCGAGCTGACGGAGGAGGGGGAGATTGAAGCGCGCGTTGCCGGGCAGGTAAACGTCGGGGAAGATTCACCAGTGATACCTTACCATTTGAATCTGAACTCTGGACATTCCACATTTTATGTTTTTTTTTTTTCCCCTCGACATGGTCCAGGTTGTCACCTGCCCGTATTCGGCTTTTGTAGTGTTCGTCAACCGGGAACAACATGGGGAAAGATGTGCGTGCGACAGGAAGATACAATACTTGAAACATGGAAAGCACGATAGATTTTTTAGCGGCCGCGTGGTGGCGTGCCCCTCATGACCATTGCGTTTCTTTTTTTGTTTGGCGTCAGAGGATGTACTGCTGTACGCATACATGCATGCCATCATGCGTACAACAGCAGTCATGTTGTGCACCTTGAACACGACTCTTTTGCTCCACATCAAATGCAGAGCGAGACGTGGTAAAGTGAAGCAGGCCCATTGGTAAAGTAGAATCAGCAGGGAACCAGTGATAGTCAAGAGGTTGCACGGACGGTTGCTTATCGGACACGACACGAGAAACCCGTGTGGCGTCAAGCAAGGCTGTAACGCCACGTAGGCATGCGCAAACAGCATCAAAGCTGGGTGAAGGAGCCAAGTATCTCAGCTCTATCTCGACACAAATCAATCGCCATGTACAATGTCGCTGGTAGGCGCCCGGATAATGCGTTCTGTTCCTCGAGACCAACTAATTTTGAGCGTATTCAAAACAAGTACCGGTGGCTCACAGGCAACGCGGCTGTCCGAACTACCGTACCCTAGACCGACTTTCAAAGCTCGATTGCTCCGCAACTGAGTGAGTGCGCAAAGAGCCCGGTAGGTAGGCCTGTCCTCCATCGGCCGTTTTATTTTCGATTTAGATACACAAACTTTATTTCTATACTAATTTCAAGTAATTCCACCTTCTTATTCTCCGTCATACAAGCAAAACGGCCGATGGAGGACAGGCCTACCGGTAGGTTTTCGGAAACCGAGATGTTTCCAAAACCGCCATTGGTTTGTAGATATGCGGATTAATCGTATTTGTAGATATGTGCCTCCGTGACCACTCACGGTATAATGGATATCTTGGGACCGATGATATATAACCTTGATTAACACACACGCGTGCTCTCCCAGCACGGACCCGTTCCCCGAGTAAACATACGCATGCGCGGGCTATCACAAGGGGCCTGGCACTTGGACCCCCAATAGTATACCCCCCACACACACATACTCTGCAGATCGGATCTTGTATCCAAGTACTCCAAGCACCATTTTTGGCGTCGGAAAATGGTTATGGAGTAATCGAGCTTTGAAAATCGGTGTTGAGGGAGTGCCATCTCTCCGCCTCTCGTTCGAAAGTTGAGTAAAAGGCGTCGCCCCTCGGCATGTTTGAAACAGAGCACAGCTGGCGGAACGGAATCGGCGCATGCACCCAACCCGTGAATGGAGGGGGAAGGTCACCCCCGAGGGTACTATTTCATTCTTGCGTGCCGAAACAATCCTCGATCGGTACAAGCCTAACACCCACCATCGCGATGCACCGGCAGCAACAGTGCACTCTCTCGAGCATTCTAAGTTGGAGGAAGGAAGATGGGGAAGCTGTTGCGTTCCTCCCACAGCAGCAGTAGCGACCTCGATCATGACCGAGTCCGTTTAATGGGCATCCCACCCTTGCAATCGAGCTACGCTTAAGTGCAGTAACGGGTACCTCCTGCCGGACCGCCTTCGCCAGAGACGTTAGGTTGATGAGGAAAGAAAACAGGCAAGGGGTACGCAGACCCTGTTCCCTAAGCCTACCCCAACTCCCACGATTGCATACTTCATCCAACAGTTTTGTTTTGCAAGATTTCTTTGGAAGACTACAATACATCTCCTACCCTCCGCCTCTTCGCGTGCGGGTAGACTCAAGAGCACGTGCTGAGTGAAATACAGGGAGTATTCAGACATATAGCGACATGTTTGCAGTCCTTTGATCTCAGTGGTCAGCGGGGCAAGTATTCTTTCGCGCGCTGCAGAAGCACGCATCGCCTAGACTTTCAAGGAAACAGTATGCTGCTGTTTTTCGAGGAGTTTGTGCTGGAGGAAAGGGTGCTGAGAAACAATAGTCGAGCAGAACTACTTGCCGTCTCACCTAGATGCGTGCCCCATGTTTTGATGTATTTTTGCTCGTCAGACAGCTGGGTAGAACAGCAGTGAACGCGACAGAAAACGAATCGGGTTTCAGTTTCAGACTCGTCATACGGAGTTGGCAACAATGACCATTTTCCCATCCATCTTAAGAACTCCCCATGCACACACCCTTCCACTTCACGAACTCTCGAGGTACACGCACCCTTTCCACGCACGTTACTTCACTATTTTCCATACACAATCCCCATGTATGCACACCCTTCCGTCGACGTTATCTACGTGACTACTTTCCATTCAAGCTCTACATGTGCACACACATGTTCCACACGCGCTACCCCACCCGCTCGCGTGCAGCTCCTCCTTTCGCAGGAGTTCGAGTTCGACGTGGTCTACACCTCGATGCTCAAGCGAGCCATCAAGACAGCCTGGGTGGTCCTCGACGAGCTGAACCAGCAGCACGTACCGGTGACGGCGGACTGGCACCTCAACGAGCGCTGCTACGGCGCCCTGGTGGGCAGGGAGAAGAAGGAGTGCGTCCGGAGCTTCGGCGCGGAGCAGGTGCGTGCGTGCGTTGCGTGGGTGCGTACCACACACAAACAAATAGTGCTAGTAATCAACGGGTGTTGCACCCCTTTCTTTCTTTTTGTTGACAAGAACATGTTGTCGCTGAGTGAGGCTTTCTGTTTGCTCCTGGCGAACAAAAGCACAAGGTACGACAAGCCGGATGCGCCCATGTAGGAAGTTGCGTGCGTGCGTACCACACCACTAGCAAAAGTTGTTGTCTTTTTGTTGTTATTATTATTATCTTTTTACCATGTGCTGTCGCGATGAATTTTCTGTTTCTCTCGTCGAAGAAAAGCTTGAGGTATGAAAAGCCGGATGCGCTTGTGTATGCAGTTGCGTGCGTCCGTACCGCACAATTAGAGGCTACTGGAAGGCGCGGTGCGGCCAGTTGGGCCGTTACAGGGATTGAAGGGTGCTGGGTAGAGGCCGGTATGGTTTTTATTGTGAAGACAACGACCACGACATCAACATCGACTACACTACTGCAACTACAACACGCCTACACCACAACTACAGCTACAACTACAGCAATAGCAACAACAACTTCTACAACTACAACAGCAATTGACCCTTGCCCTCTGATTTTTTTCTTGGGCATCCCGTCCTCCTTCCCTTCCACCACAGGTGAAGATTTGGAGACGGTCGTGGGACATCCCGCCGCCCCCGATTGACAAGTCCAGCAAGCTCTGGCCCGGCAACAATCCCAGGTACAAGTTTCTCATGAAGAACGGGGAGAGCCAGGTGCCCGTTCACGAGTCCCTCAAGGACGTCATGAGCCGGTCTTCCGCCTACTGGGACGAGGTGAAGAGAAGGACGGAGGGAGGGGGGGGGGGG
>CACKRE030005080.1:33217-46146 GCA_902602495.3 Ectocarpus sp. CCAP 1310/34 | reverse complement strand
GGGGGGGGGGGGTACAGGAGGAGGTCGATGTCTGCAACATGCTCACGTGAAATGGAGGCGATTGGAAACGGCATATGTAGGAGGTCGAGGTCTGTACCATGTTCGTGTGCGATGGGCGATTAGAACGGGAGGAAGTCGACTCCTAACCCACTACCACCACCAACAACAGCAACAACAACAACAACAACAACAACAACAACAACAACAACAACAACAACAACAACAACAACAACAACAACATCAACAACAACAACAACAACAACAACAACAACAAAGCCATCGCACCGGTATCGAGCACCATGATATCGTCCAGGCACTCTGGACAGCCGTCCACCGTCCTCTCCCCACCAAATATGACGAGCAGGTTCTTGTCCTTGATGAACGAAGCAGAGTGCCACGCGCGGGGGATGCTGTCGCAGTTCACCGGCCGGCTCCACGACTCGGTCGCTATTATTAGTTAGATAACCGCGCAACAACAGACAGAAAAAAAAAACGAGTTAAAACAAGGCCTTCTTGTGTGACAATGAGGCGTAATGAGGCCTTCCTTCTTTGTCCTTCTGTGTGACAAGCAAACAAACGAGCTGTGATCAAGAATTCCTGTTGCGACTAGAAAACAAAGGAGATAAAATAACGAGATCTGGTTTTATGACAAGTAGAGTAGGTATAGGGGGGTAATGAGCCGCGTGGTGCGACTCGATACCTTGCAGCAGTCCTGTCTGCGATGCTGATGGTGCACGAATCCCGAACAAACACCACCCGCGTGAACTCGTTTGTGGTGCAGCTACGCGTGCACCACAGAGGGGCAGCAGGCGTGCGACGGGAGCGACGATGATTGTATGTGCGGCCACCGTTCAAAATTTTGCACTTTACATGCGGTTGTTTCTTTCGGTTTTGATGCACATGCACGAAGAAACAAAATGTGAAGTCTTCCCGCTGTGCGGACCCAAACATGCACATCTGCTGGGCATCTGAAAAGCACACACATGCGGCATCCCCCTGGCGGCAAGCGTATCACACATCACACCGTCGGGGAGCACGACCAGCAGCGTAGACATAGGATTGTGACACCACAGATGGCAAATACTAGTATTGCGTCAGGCTCACAACTTGCCCGTCACATTCGTCTCAAGCCTTCCGAGTTGCCCGCCCAAGTGCAAGCAAGCAGTCCAGCATTAGCCAAAAACAACAAAAAGCCGTTGATGGCCATGAGACGTCATTGCTTTGATGCGAGAGGCCGAGAGGCCCTGCTGCAGCCCTGCAGCAGCAACAACAGCATGCAGGGCACGGCTTTCTTTGCGAAGACAGTCAGTAGCGCGGCGCAAGTACGCAATCTGAACCGATCCCGCGGGGAACCATCCTGATAACGCACAGCAGCAGCAGCAGCAGCAGACCCTCACGCCCTCGGCGGATTCTCTCGATGATGGTAGGTGTGATCTGGACTTGTGGGAAGGTATATATTGTGTAGTCATCGGTCTGCTCTTTTTGAAGCAGTTGGTTGGACCCATTCAACATCAATACACACCCGCCAGGTTACACATGGTGCGCATGCCTACAGTATACCCACGGTGCACAGGTCGTATTGGCTCGGCCCGTCCTGGTTTTCATAGTAGCTGGTCTCAGACCAGCGTCTCAGCGGTGATGCGTTCGTCAGTGGTGTTCTTGCGGCTCTGTCGGTGCTTCTTGTCCTGGTTTGAATCGCGTGCGCGCGCGATCGCCGCTTTTGTGCACGCCTTTTCGCGTCGAAACCCCGGGGTTGGGGAGCAAAATCTCCTACGAATATAGGCTACATATGCCGGTGAAGCACGGCCATCTGCTCTCGGAGCACGACGAAGCCGGTGTGAAGAAGAGCGCGCTATTTTTCTTCTTCCTCAGAATCGAACAGATCGTCAATCGGTGCCCTGTATATCTCGTTCTGGTCCCAAAGGTGTGCTAAATAGGCTTCCCCGTAATCAAGTTTTGGGGCCCCTGTATCACCCGGCGCAACTTTGGCCGATACATATAATAGCGCCTTTTTTTTCCCTCCTGGGAACGAAGGGAAAAAATCATGTCGCTTGCTTCGCTCGCTCCGCGGCTCATTACAAACGAGTGAAACATGGTCTTCATCCTGTGTGACAAGCATACAAGAGTTTTCTTGTGCGATAAGCACACAAACGAGTCACAATGTCGCCTTCCAACAAACGCTCTCCCCTCCCACCATCACCACAACCGATGCCGTCACCCACCGAAGTCAAACTTGTAGAGGTCGCCGAGCGTAGCCTGGTGGGCGTCATCGTCCGCCTGACCCCCGAGTACCATCATGGTCGACTCCGAGATCATCGTCGCGGTATGGCCCCACCTCCCCATGGGACCCACGCCCCCATCCCCGCTCCTGGCCCCCACCCCGACGCCCGCCACGATCTGACCACAGCAGTGGTGGTCGGGGAGAAATTTATTGGGGTGTCTTATTATTCATTTTTTTGCATGTGACAAAATGCATGCCCACGGAAAAACAAGTAGTGGTCAGGAAATGTGACAAACAACCCACAGCAGTAGATTGGGCCATTAGTTATTTGATGGGTAGTATTTTGGCCGTTATATTTGTCGTCATGACGTACATGCCCATGGTCAGTAGTCAACACGTATGTAAGTCGGGACATGATAAGACCAATAAAAAAAACGGGTTGTGATATTGTCGCCGGCTTTGCTTGCCATAATACATATCCATGGTCGCCAATTCTCGTGTTTCTGGAGCACGAAAAAAACAACGAACTAAAAACAAACGGGCTGGGTGTTATCCAACGTAAAAGTTAACTTGGCACACCTGCGCCCTGGCTGACCGGCTGAGCGGGCCCGGGCTAGCCGGCGGCGAGGCAGCGGCGGCGCCGGAGGAAGAGATCGCTAGCCACGCGGCGGCCGCGGAAGAAGACGGGGACGCCTCCCCTCCCTCCTCCTCTTCCTCCTCCTCGGATGCGCTGCTGCTTCCGTCATCGCTGACGTGAGTCTGAACACGCGCTTCGTCATCGCCGTCTTCTTCGTCCATGGCCTCAACCATAGTACCCCCGGCGGGGCTTTTGGTCGCCGGATGGTTCTCCTTGTTCAGCGAAGAGTCTTCTTCCTTCCTCTGCTGCTGCCGCTTCGCCCTTGCCGTCTTCTTCGAAGCCACGACGGCAGGTCTCTTCGTCTTGTCCTTAGCCCGGGTGGCGTTCGTCTTGGTAATACTACTAGCGGCGGCGGCGCCGGAAGCATTGGTGCTCTCCTCTCCCCTCGCCCTCCGCGCGCGCTTACCCTTAGGCTTGCCCGTCGTTGTCGCAGCTGTGGACGGGCCCTGAGCGTCGGGAGAAACAGCAGGAGGAGCGGTACCTGCCGCCGCCGCTACTCCGCCTGACGACGACGACGGCGAGGACCGCTTGTTGCGGGGGCCGACCCCAGCAGACGGGCTGGCGGCCTGCTGAGCGATAACGGATGCATTGCCGCTGCTCTTCATGGAGCTGGACGGGGAAACGTGAGACGGCGGTTGCTGCTGCTGCTGCTGCTGCTGCTGCTGCTGCTTCCTCGCGCTTCCACCGCCTGCTGCTGCTGCTGCGGCGGCACCGGGGTTTTGCGCACCCTCGCAGGCTTGCCGCAACGTCGAAGGGCTGTTGAACATGGCGGTGGACGGAGACCTTGACGCCGCCGCCCCCGCCGCTGTTGCTGAGAAGGATGACTTGGGCGAGTCCCCGTGCTCGAGCTGGGACAGGGCCATGTCGTAGTCGCTCTGGTCCATAGCAACGGCCTCGGCACCGTCCAGGACTCCGAGGGAGCCGGCCTCGCTGCTCGTGCAGCACAGCGGGAGGGCGTAGCTGTCTGCTGCGCCGGCGCCGGCGGAGGCGGAGGCGGAGGTGGGTCGAGGAGGCAGGGAAAGCATCGTGGCACGCGAGAAAAGAGGGGGAAGGGAAACGTGAGGGTTGGATGCTGCGAGCGGTGTTTGTGTAGCTCTTCGTGCGCTTGCACGTGTTATGCGGCACGCGGCGGTGGCGGTGAAAAGTATCGTGGCACGCAAAGACGAGGAGGGAAACATGAGGGGTTGATTGGCTTGTTGCCAGCGGGTGCGACCTTTGGAGGGGAATTCTCTCCAACTCGAAGGAATTTTACCTTCTAGCTCCTCGTGCGCCTGCACGAGCGATATAGTCGTGCGGCACGCGGCGGCGGTAACGGCGGCGGTAGCTGTCCGTAGATCGCTGAAATGGAGACGTGTTCTCGACAGCACTTCTCCTATCTAAGCCGTGGGTCCAACCAAAATAGAACACGTTCTCGTGCGCACAGGTTGAGCCCCGTTACTACTCCCCGACCAATCAAAACCCAGGTCGTCGCAATGCGGGTGCGTGCATGGAAATCCTCTACCCGAAGGGCTCGTTGGTTGCCATAAAAAAAGGACACTCCCACGCGTAACCCAGAAACAAGATAAGATTGGGACACAAACTGCCCACAGGCCAAGCTACCGTCACAGTAGTTGTTTTACGCCCTTTATGTTTTCGCTTTGATTTTACAGATGTGTGGACACTTTTGGGGCGGGTGGTTGGCCTGTGACCAACGAGGGTGACCACGTCTGTTGAACCGATACGAGAGTAGAAGGTAATGAGCTGAGGCCGTCGCGGCTTCTTGAGGGTACGACAACACCAACAACAACAACAACAGCAGCAACAAGCTACAGAAACGATAACCACGACAACAACAAAACCAACAACAACATCAACAAGCAGCAACAATCCGCTTCCACTTCACGGTCAACGAAACTGGAAGAGACGAGTTCTGTTACATATCGCACGCCGCTCGCACTCACCCCCGCCCCGAATCTTGGGCGTGGAGGACCCAGAAGACGACAAAGAGCTCTGCAGGGACACCGTGCCGGTGAATCCGTTGAAGCTAAGGACAAGGTTCCCGCTCTTCCCGAAGTCGAACTGGCAGCCGGAGAAAGATGACAGCTCCAGGGTGATGCCCTCGAAGCGAATGCTGGGTCCTCCACCGCTGCCATCGACGGCGGCGATGGAGCTGCCTCCGCCGCCGCCCCCGCCGCCCCGGTACTGCTGAGTTACGCCAGAAACCATCCTGCGTGTCGGGCTCGGTCTGAAGACAACTTAACGGGCTCGCTCCTATGGGTGGTACCAGGGAGGGAGGGGAAAGGCAGCGTGCGCAATGGGTTTTTCTTTCTCGGCATACATACGTACGCGGTGCTGCAAGGTCTTAAACAGAGGGAGGGAGGGAAAAGGGAGCGTTGGCAGCAACCGTGCGCGCTGTCTTTATCTTCTCCGCATTATTCGCGTTGCCGCAAGGTCCACTACACAGGGAGTGCAAGGCACACCACACTACCTAGAGGCAAGAGAAAATAAAGGCCTGAGAGCATTTTTTCGCTTGGAAGCTTAGCTTTGACGGGCGACAGCAGCATGGAAGGTAACAACAACCGCTCAAGACTTGACACCAATATGCACGGATCTATATATACATCACTCCGCACGACATGGATACAAGGCAAGGGAGGACGGACCAGCCCAACATGATGAGCCTGCTCCATCACTCTCTGCCATGCTAGGCATGTTTGTTGTGTCCGTCCGATACTGTAGCCTTTTCCTCCAGGGTGGCACGCACACTAGACCCCGTTGCTCCTGCGCCCGTAGGTGGGGTTGCAACGACGGACACCACTGCTGCACTTGGTTGCAACGGAAGGCCGATGATACCATCTGATGTGCTGCCCACGGAAATTGTTGTTCAACGCCAGGAGCCCATCCAGAATTTTGAATTGGGGGCTCCGCAACCAGCGCGTGGATACTCAATCAAATCCATGACATCATGTGCTGAGAATGTGTTGGTACATGCGTTGCTTGTGTCGTGCACGTACTGCTGTTGCGGAGGAAGCTCTTGGTGTCCCCACGAGCCAGTGGGATGAGGGATGCCTTGGGTGGGGCGCTTTTGTTACAAAACCGCCGTGCTTGATGTGGCCGGTTCATGCCGCTCGCTCGGGTGCTGGCATTTTTGAAAATGTCGGTTGGGGCTGGCTGGCCCACAATTTTACAAATTATCAGCGACCAACAATTTGCAGCTACTGCTGCAGCTGTGCCTAGAGTCAAACTGGCGTGCTATTCCCCTGTAGTAGCCGGTTGGTTCGAGATGCTGGTGTTCTGCTGCTCCGCTCCTTGGTGGAGGCACGCAACATGCGACGCGAGCAAGCGTTGGGAATTTCGTGGATTTTCAAAACTTGGCCGTCACGGAGCACAAAACGAACACACGAGCTCTTGCATCTATACATACGGGAGGCACGACAATGTAAAAAGCAAGCGTGCGAGAATCGCATGGGAACTACTCTTTGCTTTTGAATCGAGAAAGGCGCATCTTCGAGTTAGGAGAGGCATCGATGGTGCCGAGCTGAGGAGCAACCATCATTATGTGAACAGCTAGTGAGCATGCAGTTTTGAATTTTCCCACGACGATCCAGACACAGGTTTCGACAAACCACACCTCTCTCACCTCGCGTCTCTCTGCTTGTCGGGCACGTGAATGGCGAAGCAAAGGAGAGTGGGGGGAAAGCTGCGCCCGAGAATGTCCTGCTCCTAGCCTCTGCCACACTGGGCCCTGCGTATGCCAGGTTAAAGTGATCCACACAGGTAGACGGTAGATAGCCGTCAGCGTCTCGACAATTTTGAACCATGGGGGGACGTCAGATGGTAATTACGCCGCAGGCTCTATCTGCGAAACCCCTCCGTCTGACGATTCACGGACTGGCGGGACGGCATTTCATCACGATTTCACGATACCAGCTGCTGCTGCAACAGAGAGAGACAGAGAGAGAGAGAGGAACCCGTTGGACAGCAGGAAGCAACTGATCTCCTCGCGAAGGTTTCATCCTCCCGTTGATGCTGCTGCTTGCAGCTTGGCACGGTGTCTGCACCACCCGTTGAAATCCGATTTCAAAAAAGAACGCCGCTTGGACCGGTTCAGCAGTCCACAGGGCAGCAGCAGGCGAGTGGGGCAGGCGGATGGTTGCTCTGCTGTCAGCGGAAGGCTCGAGGCAAACGGCACAGATGTGCATCGTTCCGGAAGGAGAGCTCGGTTCCAAGGTGTGTGCGCCTGTACGCGCGCGCGTGCGGAGAACAGCAACACACGGTTGGTGTGCTGAATCCGTTGCCCTATTTTTCTTTTCCCCAGAAGGTTTTTTACTTGTGTTCAAAGAGCGGCGAATTGGGGCGGATCAACGACAAATAGTTCTTTTGTTGCTTTGGCTCCTCTCGCTCCTCCTGCTCTGCCCAGCAGCGGCTTCGGCTCGCGCCTTCGCGCGACCAATCGACTGGCGTCGGCATGAGTTTCCAGCCTCCCCCCCCCCCTCCGATCTTCCCGTCTTACAGTCGTGGCGGGAACTACCATGCTTGTTTGCGGGTCTTTGTCTGGGATAAGCCGCCTTGTTCTAAAATACATGCATCTCCTCCCCGCCGGATCTCACGGGTCGCCAGCGTCCGTACAACACCTATGTAGAGCAACCAAGCACATTTGCTAACTCACCGTAGGGTAGCACAACACCTACAGCATGGTTCCTTCGTTGCAGTTCTCCACCTTAGATTCCTGTTTTGGAGTCTGCGGCAGCCGGGGCTCGTCCATGTATTCATAGGAAAAAGCTTCCATGGCACCCACATTGTAAAACGTCAGTACAAGCAGTAGAAGGAGACGTTTAGTCAGTTACAAAAAACTTTGCCTGGTGATTCTGGTTGTAAGGGGCGGCGAGGTCCCCAAGCATACCTACCAACACCTACAGGAACGAATTCATCTCTAGCAATGGGTAAGGGGTGTGGAATCGTAGTTGCTGGTCTACAAGCAAGCTTGCCCTCTTAAAAAAACTCCCTGAAATTTGTTCCCTGCTATGCGTATATGTAGCGTGTACGCCGATGCATACCTCAAAAGACTTGGAGAGATGGCACTCCCCTCCCGCTGTAGACAGACTTGCAAAGCTTGATTGCTCCACGCAACCAAAGGGGTGCGGAAAGCCCGATTATAAGGGTGCGAAAAGACCTCAACCACATTTTTTTTTTTTCTGTTGGAATTATCTGGGATGTTGAGCAATCGAGCTTTGATATTCGGTCTATATGTACAATGTTGGTAATCGACTTCGTAAGTCGCGAAGGAAGGGATTGCTGTACCCTTCTCGCGATAAAAATACCTCAGGCAAGAACCGCAGGAGGGGGTCCAGCCCCCCCCCTCTTATGTGACCCCGGTTGGGTCGTCTAGCTAGTAGAAGTGGAGGATAGGGGCCAGAGAGGAGTCCAATGATGGGAGAAAAAAAAAAAATGTTGGGGGAAGGTGGGGATCCCATCTCTCCGCCTCCTACGGTATGCGTTCATGTACATGTAGTTTTCACGTACTTGGAAGTAGGAAGTATTTCGAAGGCAATGCACTTACAGCAGTAGTTTTTCTACACAGCAAGGTGTATAGACATTCCTGCTTTTGCTATCCATATGCATATGTATGTATCACTCTCGTTTCCTCTCCGCTGCAGACTTGTGCTCTTCGTTCGCATGCGTTTATGCACGGCGCAAACTCGTACTTGATGGTTGTGTCAACACAAGAACACAAGAGAAATCCTGTTTAATACGTGTATCATCAACCCTTTCCTGGTGACAAAAAGTAGGGCAAGCACCGCAGGCAAGGCAAGGTGGGGCACTAAAACAAAAACACAACAAAATGACAAAAGCTCCTGTGTGACCTCAGCTTGTGTGAGCTCGGCTGATACGTGACGTGTATACGCCGAAAGGCCTGTCAACCAGCGGCGGAATAGATGCATTCACAAACACACATCATGATCCCTTACCTCCTCTGTGACCCCGGCTGATGGGTTGAAAACAGCATGCCGGAAGGTGCAAAAGTTTCCGTCCAGAGTAAATACGATGAGATACACAACAAACTGTCATTCATGTACCCTACCTACTCTCCTTGTCGGAGAGCGTTTCTTAAGCGCAGCAAGTATGCAAGATGTGTACAATCTAGCTCTGAAAAGGTGAACGCCGCTCAACAAGTTTGCCTTGTTTTTCCGGTTGCCGTCGACAAACCGGCGTCATGGGTGGGTGACGGGGTTCTTACCATTTTCAACTAAGCACGGAATTTTCGTGTGTGTGTACGCAAAAGCATCAATTTTTGGAACTCTTGTCCCAAACGAGGACGGCCCGCGCGACCCTGGGTTGGGTTGCAACGGCTTCCACATTGACCACGTGTACCGCCGCAGTACAGCAGTACACCGCCGTCACTCACGAGAGAAGTGTGGACGAAAGGCGTAGTCTGCAAAACCTGAAGATGTAGTGGCAACATCCGCACGATCCCGATACTTGTGCTGTATGATACCGTACATTCCGTTTCAGCGTCCCCGAGGTCAGTTGGCGAGGGGACATACCGTATACGACACAAGAATACACACACCCTCGACCGATTTTCCAAGCTCGACTACGTCACGACCAAGAGGATGAATCAACGAAATGGTACAGTTTCGGAAAATTTTCTCTCGACGAGACGGCTTCGACGACACCGTTTTGGGCGCTGTGACCCGTTCTGCTGTTGAGAAATCGAGCTTTGCAAATCGGTCCAGGGTGCGCGGTGTCTTGTGCCGTATTCGGTAGCCAGCTCCCAGCAGGTTTTCTCCCCCACTCACTGCAAAGGCTTTCAACGCATCCCCCTAGACTTCGGCAATTTCTCGAACCTACAGTCTTTCAGGGATTGTAGGCTAGATGTACAGTACAGTTGGCACCACAACATGAATGTCCTGTTTCGTGCAACCCTCGAGCTCTCATTTCATTTGCCACATGTGTTTACATATCAGCATCTACTCCTGTGCTCCACGTGAAAGAGTAAAGTCGGAATCAAGCTTTTTTTGAGTGTGTGTTTGCAAAAAATCTTGAAAGCTCGATTTTTCAACTACTGCAGTACTTGTACCAGGTTCTCTTGCGGCGTGTGGCACTTTGCAGCGCTCGGTGGTCGCCTTGGTTTTGACAGCCTTTTTAACCCTCGAACATTCTCTTCCTTTGCCGCTGTTTCTGTTCTCGATTGGGGGCGCCGCAAACCTCTTTGGGTGGGGGGGGTTCTGAAGGCCGCCGGCGCGTCCAGGGCGTACGAGAATGGAACCGGGGGTGCCGTGGGGAAGGCCGCTAACGGCCACCCTAAGAGGGAGGGGGGAGTGTCGAACGGATACGTTAAGGGGGATGTCGCCGTGGCCGCGCCTTGCAGTGGTGAGGGTACCAACAGTGCCGCCGCTGCCGTCGCTGCTGCTGCTGCTGCCTCTGCTTCTGCGGATAAGCGGGGGAAGAAGTTTCGCTTTGAAGTCGTCGACGCTCCGGAAACGTGAGAGGTTTTGCAGTCGTCTTTTCCTTGTTGCTGTTTTTTTTTTTTTGTGCATCGCGTGGGGTGTCTGTGTCGGGCTTCTTCTATCGTTGTTGAGTGTACGCGGGCCCCAGTTGTGTCTTACCTTTCTCTGGTGCTCGGTCACAAATGAAGATTTTCCCTTCTCGTACCATGTCTTCCCCCGGCACCAAGAATAGTCGGCCAATAGACTTGGTAGGGACAACACCCGAACAGTTTGTAGTACATGTGTTGAAGGCGAAGCCAGCACCTTTCAGCCCAACCAACGGCCGACCTTTTTTTTCGTGCCACGATCACCTCTTGGCCTAGGTGAACATCAGGTGGGCGTTCTTAGTTCATGCCCGTCAACAACCTTCTGACCTCTGTCCAATACCTCCTGTTTCCTTCTCTTCAAAGGCGAAGGACGGGAACCTTCGTAGACGCAGCAGTCAAGCTATCTGACATATCGGTGTCGGTCAGTTTACGATTTGTGAATTCCTAGAAACATTCATCTTTTTCCGGCGAGACGGTAGAACATGTTAGTGGGAAGGGAAAGATGCATCGTTGGCGTCAGTCTGCCACTCATACGCCTTGAAGAGGCAAACTCCAACCGACACAGATGGGGCCGAAGCGGCGGAATTGTTCGTTCGGGCTGGTACACCCGAAAGCGTTGCGCACGGGAACAGTATGTTGGTTATCGCATCGACAAGAACCGGACAAGGGAGGCGGGGGGTTGAAGCAAAGCGCGGAGCCCCCTCGTTCTCCCCGTTGTTTTCTTCGATTTTTGTTTTTTTTTGCCCTATGAGATAAGACTCTTGGTGTCCAACCTGTACAAGGTGACAAAACGAAACAAGTGTAACATATGCGTACAGCAAAATGGAAGATAGCATTCTGGATGCATGCGTGAAATGCGTTCACGCGAACCGAAGCGCGCTTTCCTGTCGCGATGGGGTTGAGGTCTCGAAGAATATCGATTTTTTCGTCCCACAAGAGACGGTGTGCGGGTTAGGAACCATCCTCCTCCGTGCCCCGTTTCCCTCTGTTGGGGTTCATATACTTTTTTTGCGGAATGACATGCTTGCACGGAATTTGTGAAGAACCGGACCCACCCCCCCCGTTTCCCGGTTCGCGTTTTTTTTTTTTTTTCCCGACGGAATAGGTTCCCAGGGCGACGAGAAGAGCCGAGCATCACGTGGTTCGCTACCATGACCACGTACTTCACTTTCATCACGGTTATTTGCATGGGACACCTCAGAGACTTCCTCGGAAAGTGAGGTGCCTTGCCTTGCCTTGCCTCGGAATTTTCTCGGAATCTTTGTGGGGGGGAAGGGGGGTTCATTCGGAAAGTATTTGCTATCACTGCCTTGCCTTGCCTCGAAAATTTTGTCGGAATTGATCGGGTGGGGGTCATTCATACAGCAGTGTTTGCCTGCATCATGCATGGCCCCGGATAATGGGTCAAACGTGTTGTGCCAAAGTTGGCGCCCACGAATAATGTAGATGGTTTGAAAATTTCAAACACTGAGAAAGACAGTTCAGAAAAGTCCGCCTCTGTTGGCCGTGGATGGAAACGTGTAGCGTGAACTTGGGGTGAAGTCGAGTTTGTCTTTCTGCTGACGCAGTCGGAGGAAAGCTTGGGCGTTTAGCCGATCACTGCTGTCTCCCCATGATGTACAAGCGCGGCATTTTTGTTGTTCACTTTTGAGCAATTGTGTGTGTGTGTGTGTATGTGTGTTTTTTTTTTCCCTGTCGTGTCCTGCGGCTCACTTTGTTTTGTTTTTTATTTTTGAAAGGGTTTTCCGGCGGTCGCGATATCTGGACGACTTCCAAGCGAAGGAGGGCTACGCCCCGCTCTTCAAGAGCTTTGAGAACTTCTTCACCCGCAGATTGTACCACCGCATTCAGGTATCTATGTTGGTTGTTTAGGTTTCATCTGCGGGGGCCCCTTTCGGTGCAGGAGTTGCAGTGAAGTAATGGTTTGTCGGTTCAGTGTTGGAGACTGGTGCGGAAAAAAAGTTCGATACGATTTTGATTTTCATCTGTCGACAACAAAACGTCGATACCGATACACATCGATGAACCTACGGGACTGGCAGCCTTTCATCGTGGAGTAGTCGAGCTTTGGAAATCGATCCAGAGGTGTGTTACCTTGCGCAAACCACAGTTCGTTTCGCTCACGGGTTTGACCTTCGCCCTATGATCTTCGAAAATGTGAAAATATACACGGTACAACCAAAGAAGGATGCCCATTCGAGGTACTACCATAGCCGAAGGGATGTGTTCAAGTCTTTGCAGTAAACCCGACTGTTTGTTGTGGTGTACTGGTGTTGTGCTGTGTGTTGGCGCAGCACTGCTGGAACCGACCCGTCTGCAGCTCGCCGGGCGCACACATCGAGGTCATCGAGCGGGAGAGTAAGGACGGGATGAAAACGCTCCAGTGAGTGGAGACTGGAGGGAGGGGGGGCGAGGGGGGGGCGGGTTCTCATCTAAACGCATGCCGTAGTCGTTCGGCCATTGGCCTCGCATCCCGCCAACGCCGGGACGGAGCGATATGCCGGGTTTTCACGGGCCCAGGTTGCACGTCACTAGGACTACGGGGGGGGGGGGGG
>CACKRE030005079.1:42406-54163 GCA_902602495.3 Ectocarpus sp. CCAP 1310/34 | reverse complement strand
CCCCCCAAACTTCATGAACTCGTTGACTATCCCATCCGCTCCTGCTGCTTTGTGGCACTTCAGCTTGTTCACACACGCCTCAACCTCGTCCTCAGTGAACTCCTTTTCTAGTTCTACGTTCCCAACGTCTGCCTTCGATGTCTCTTCTTCTTTTTGGGTCCATGCGTCCACCTCCAAACACCGGGGGGGGGGCGGCTTGTTTTCCAACGTCGTTGTCAAGCGCCGAAAATGCAACCCCGATGGCAAACACCAGGGGGGGCGGCTTGTTTCACAACGTCATTGCCAAGCGACGAAAGCCCAACCCCGACGGTAAACACCGGGGGGGGAGAGGGCATTTGAGGCCCGCTGCCGACTCCCGCGGCCGCTTAACGCCTTTTTCGTGGCCCCGTGACTTTCTCTGTTGTCTCCTCTTGTTTCCGTCCTCTATCTCACTCTCGTTGTCTCATCTTGTACGTATGATTTTTTTGTTTTCAGGTGGTGGCGCTCACTGCTGTGGTCCGGGTCGTGCGCAGGCTGGATGTTCATCTACTCTGTTGGGTACTACTTCACCGTGCTTAACATGAGCGGGGTGAGTTGTTGTAATGCTGTCCTCGTCGTCGTTGTATGCATACATTTTCGTTGTTCGATGGTGCTGTAGTTGAAGCAGATCGGTTTCCCGCATCGTTTGTCCTCTTTGAAAGTTTGAAATGTGGCCGATTGCGCCGCATCAACCTGCGATTGATATCTTTGCGGGTGTACAGCCTCGCGGTTTGGGTGCCCTTCTACACTTACCGATGCTATGTCTATCCACCGAAGGTTTTAGTTGGGGTGATCTCGTGGAGGTAGTCCTGTGTTAAGCCGCGCACGCGAGCTCCACCAGACCTCAAATTCGCTTGACCTTCCGCCGGATTGTGTTAACTTTGCACAACCCGACCCTGACCCTACCCCTCAAATGGCTCGCCCCGCCGTGACCCACACGTGTGTACATGTTCCGGCACATTCCGGCATCAACACACCATTCGCACGTTGGTGTGTGTTGGCATCGTTTTCTGCCTTTGGTGGTGCACGGAAACAGTGGATGGCAGCATCGCTGTTCTTCGGCTACACGTTCGTGATGACGTCGTGCTTCTTCCTGTTGACGGGTACCGTGGGATACTTCTCTTGCCAGTGGTTCATCAACGTCATCTATTTCTCCATCAAGGCAAGTTGTACCTGCAGTCGTTCGTTTTGTGTGCATACCGGGTCATGTTCATTTCACAGTTGCTTTTTGCGACGTGCCTGGATGGGTCTACATACCACGTCGTAGTTCGTGGGTGGTCACAAGTTGACCTCTGGCCGTTGCTCCCTATGTTATTTTCAATCAGCTATTTTGCGTAGGAGACAAGTTAAAGGACAAGTGATAATCCACTCGAGGTCTTGAGCAGCGTATGCCGCGGAATTTCACTTGCAAAAAGTGTAGCGGGAATGAACTTGAAATTTGTGAAGCGGGATTTCACTTGTCACTTATGTAGAGGGTCACCTAGAAATTGGGCATGATGTCACCAGTCGTTCTGCGGAAGCAGAACAGATGATCGGTAAAAGTGCGGGACTGATTTGGGGGCAGTGCCACTTGCAGGCGATTATTTCCATCTTTTTCGAGTCCTTCGCGATTCGCTTCTTACGCCTGTAGGAGTCTGTCACGCACTGTAAATACGCGAACACCGCGGCGGTATCTCAGTCGTCTAGACAGTGGTAGGCATGGATTAGAACCAATGGCAATTTCGATTCAGATCGTCTGTCAACAGGTGATTTGCAATCACGAAAGCAGCAGGTACGCCGCACGCCGCACATTTCAAAATCCATATATCCAACAACCCTAGACACTGCAAGATATGGGTTTTGACGAAACCATCACTTCTCCGGCATTGAATACATACCGCACAACTATACCAAGACGCCACGATCGCGAAAGAGAATGGTGAGCTTTGAACGAGTTCCGTTTTGATTTCCACTGAGGTATCCTTTCCTGCAACCTGCAAGATCCATGCCCATGTTTCGTGATGACCCCCTTCCCGCCTACCCGCCTACTCGCCTACCCGCCTCCGCGCCGTTCACTCCGCCTGTCGCACCAGGTGGACTAATCTTCCTTGTTGAGGGGTTGCCGTTACGAAATGGGATGTTTTCTGTTGCGATTTGGTCCGGCAGCACCCGCTTATGGTCTGGGCGCGCGGGCGTAATTAATTTCGTTGTGTTTTCGATTTTGTCTCTGTATGCGTATGAACTGCAATGGTATGCTAGGGACTGTAAGTCCCAGGGGGGGATATTCCTTTCAACCACGCGACATCTACAAAACCTTGGTTCCTTGAAGCCCCGTTGGCTGACGCATGGGCTACCTGGTATCCTTGCGCTGTTGGTTGGGTACAAGATTGCCCCTTTGGAACGCCGCCGAAATTTGGTGTGCCCTCTCTGCCTTGTGGGCGGTGTAGCTGTGAGGCCTCCCTACACCGGCTTTGATTTTCGTCGGAGACTGTTTTTCTTTTGGTGCCTCCGCGCGACTGGTGTTTGCGACGTTGGTCGTCGGTTCGGTCTATCTACCCTTGGTGTGGCTCAGCACGGTACCATATGTAGAGCCGAAAGAAAGCCAGGCGAAAATGTCGAGCGCTATAGCCTGCAGCGATACAATAGCGGTCTTCGAAGGGCAGAAAAAAGAGAGAATCAGAGAGAATAAACGCTTGGCGACGTCAGAGGGGGAGTGAAGAAGGGCGGGCCAATCAGGGTAGGGTAAGACCTGCCGGCATTGCGCTAGGCGTGCCTACAGGTGCAGGGATGGCCTGCGGAAGTATAGTCGCTGCCTTGGTTTTTTGCTCTCGTGACGATTTGCTCCATCAAAATGCATGGTTAGGCAGGCGTGAGGTACGATGATTTTGTGTGCTTGGTTTTTGGCGCTACCTTCACTCTCCACTCCCAGCGCCTCGCGCGTTCGGCATTGGTTGTAGTTGGTACAATTGAGTTGCGACACGGCGGGGCTCCCATCTCCGTGCTTGTATCCTCTACTGAACATCCGGTTTTGCTTCTGCGGGGCAGGCGCGCGCCCATGTACAACGCACAGTATTTCGGGTAGGTTGGTGTCTGGTGCGGAGGGAGGGAGATGCGATCGCTCCAGGGGCCAGAGATCGAAAAGTTCGCTTGTCAACTCGCGAACGGTCGCACTCGCGAAGAGTCGCAAGCAAGCACCACGCCGAGCGGTTGAGTCCTTTGTTTGCGCTGCCGAGGAGACCTGCTTCCCGTCATGCTTGGTCGTAGCACCCTGCAGTCCGACCCTCACACCCCTTTGCCTTCTGATTTTTTTTTCCTTCGGAACTTGTGGACCACAGAAGGTTGTTTGTGCGGGGAGGGGAGATCTGCACCAGGCACATGTAGTGCCCGATGGTTGTTGGTGGGGGGCAGCCAGAGCAGAATGTGGGTTGCAGCCGCCGTGAGACATGGGCCATCGACATGGGCCATCGCAGTGGATCACTAGAATCGTTTTTGTGTGTCCGACAAAAATGAAAAAAAGGAAATATTATTGTCCGACCAATGTCGCGTCGAGCTCTCTAGTTTAGGCTTTTGGGATGGTGATGGGGGTACCATGTTTTTTTTCTCCCGCGGGCCGGCACCCGGAATAGTGGTGCGGCTGGCGGTTCTTCTCTCCGAGGATGTAGGTCAATCGGAAACACAATGAGCGCGACGGTTCTTGGGCTGGTCTGTACGGTATGCATGATGGGTTCTCCGTGGAGTTTGTGACGACGCTGTGGACAAGGTGTAGCCGACAACCGCAGGCACTAGGGTTGTGAAACGGATGAAGCGGTATTGGTCCCTTCCGGGGGAGCTTTGAGTGCAGACCCTTGAGTGTTGTCTGCAAGTAGGTACCGTATCGTTTTTCTTTTTCATTGTGATGTCTCCTTTACTCCTTGTCATCCTTGTTCGAAGAAAGCATGTAGCTGTAGCTGTCGCTTCGTCTGATGTGACAAATTCGGTCGGTGTAGGGGCAAATGTTGCCTGTGCTGGATATCCCGCCGCACTCGCTGAAAGTAGAAAAACGTCCAACAGCTTGGGAAAACTATCTGTGGTTGGGACTGTTTGTTTGCGAGGCACGGACAACGTTGAATTTCAGAGCGGAAATGCAAGATGCCAAACATGTTGGAATGAACTGTCGGTAACCAGCGCAAGGACATCCAATATTTGGAATGAAGCGTGTACCGCGTTACTTTGAATGTCCACCTCTTTCGAGACGGCGGGCCACAGTCCCGTACGTCCTCGTCACGCCGTCACGAAGCCAACACAGACCCGTACATCGGCCCATTGTAAAGAGTTTAACACATGCTCCGTGCGTGAGGCTTGTTGCCCAGATACACCGCAGCAAAGCCTTTCCCCGTCGTCCTGGCACCCCCCTCAGGCAGGGTCGGGACGATCACCAACGCGCCAGATTAAGCGGCCGCATCCATCATCGCTCCTCGGTAACCCGTCCTCATCTGTCCCTGCCATTCATCGCCCGGGCTCGCCTCCATTGGAGCTTCAGGCACCGCCGATCCCACCCCTTCTAAAAACCCTAACTCTTCTTCCCCTCGCTGCCTCGGGAAGGTTTTGCGTAGGCATGACCCATAGCGAGGTGGGGGGGCTTTCTAGCGAGTAGGGATGTAGACTTACCCTCAAGGAACCGATACCTGCTTGCTGCGGCGCACCCGCCGCGAGGCGTGCGTAGTGGTGGAGTTGGGTCGGCACTGGTGCGTCAGGTACAAAGGTGCAGATACGCGGGCCTCCAGGCCGTCGGTGTAGGCAGCAATGCGCGGAGGCAGACGTCATCAGAAAGGTGGACGGGCACTATGTACACGGCGCTAGGTTTGCTAGAGGGAGCTGTTCTGTCTTAGTAACCTGGTTTTGCCATCAAAGGAGGAGGGGGCAGGTGGTGACGAGCTGATTGGGCTGGTTGACCCTTCGGCGCCGGAATTTTCAGATCAAGAACCCTAAGTGCAACGAGGGAGGAAGCGAGGAACAGACTGGGAAGGACAGCACGAAGCGGAGCGGGTCGAGTTCGGTCGTGCTAGGACTGGCCACAGTGGCACCGGAGCAGCGGCACCGGAGCATGCGGATGGCATCGAACCGTGGCACACGGACAAACATCTCTTGTGTTATCATTATTTTCCGTTTTTTTCCTGAATGAACTTAAGGTGTTGGGTGTGTGTGATGACGTCACTGGTTTTGTAGAGAGACGCGGCAGAGATGGCGCGGACAACCCGGGTGCTTTTTTTAATTGTGTACCTGCATCGTGGAAGACCTCTTCAATTTGGAACGGTTCCTAGTGAGTGTCGATGTTTACAATGCTGTGCCTAACACAGATGATCTGGATAGATTCGTGTGATTGTCAATTGCAATGATGGCTTTGGTTGGTGTTCTTCTTCATTGTATGTCCACGGACTCATTCTGACAGCACTTCAGACAGCAGCTGCATGCCCCGAGCTTGTGCACCATGCACCAGTTGCTATTGTTGTACAGACAGCACTTCAAACTCCAGTACGCTGTAGTCGACAAACATTCATTTTGGTTAAATGGGGGACAAGGGGGGTCACGCTGCTGCTGTAGTCGAATTGTTGTGTGTGGGCGTGTAGTTCAGTTGTGAGGACGCAAACGTGCTGCAGGGATTGCAGGTGTACTTCCTCGGGCTGGTGTATTATTCCCTTTTCTTGCTAATAGTGTGTGTGTTCTTTAGATCTTCTGATGGCTCTAGCATTTTTGTGACCACGGACCGAGTCTTTGCTAGATTTTGGGATTAGCAACTGACACGAGTATATTGTAAACAAAAGCAACAACAACATTTCCAAGAAAATTCACTCCCGACATACCTGCATGGCTGCACCATAACAAACTCACTCCAACACACCTGCATGGCTGCACCCGACGTTCTGCCCCAAAGCGAAATCATTCCAAAACAGCTGCACCTACTCCCAATGTTCTGCCCCAAGAACGAACATTCGCTCCAACACACCTGGAATGCTGCATCCAGCGTTTTGCCCCCAAGAGTATTCACTCCAACACACCTGCATGGCATGGCCCCGGGCAGTACCCACCCCTTCCCCGGTCGCTCTCCCGTCATACACCCGACATGGCTCCTCACCTCACCCACATCTTGCCTGACCCTTTCCGATATCATGCCATCTTTCCTCGTTTGGCGGTGTTTGCAAAAGGATCCACCCTCCGGGGCAAACTCATTGTACTCCTTTGGCAAACCTTTGGATATGCCAGATATTGCAGCACGCCACAGCGATCCCCTGTGTAGCTGACCCACGTACATTATTTAGAAAAGGAGACACCTCATGAGGTGTCATGGGGCGTACCTAGAGGTCTCGTGAGCTTTTATGAGGTAACATGAGATGTCATATCGCATCATGAGTTCTCACGAATTGTCGCAAGGTTTCATGATCCTCCATTAGGTGTCATGAGGTCTTCTCATGAGGTTTCGGGAGGACTCCGGAGCTATCATGAGACGTATGATTTCATGAGGCATCATGAGGTCTCATTACGTATCGCAAGGTGCCATCAGAGGTCGCATGACTCCTCATGTGGCCTCATGAGGCCTTTTGACGACTTGTGAAGTACTCTGAGGTCTCATGACGCCTCGCGAGCTACCATAAGGTTTCATAAGGCGCCATGAGGTCTCGTGGGGTATCTCATGAGGCAACTCATTTTGTGCACCAATAGTTTACCCGATGGTACGGGTTATTTAGCCCTTGTCGCTATGATGCCATTGCCCCTACGTCCCAGCTCCTGACAGTACAGGTCCGTTAAGTCCAACCCTACCTAATCTCACACCCCTCTAATTTGCGTAGTGGCACCCGATAGCGTTCCTCACTAGTCTACAATCATCCCGTTACCAGTTGTGTTAAACACCTGGAATAATGCTCCGCATCTCAAACCCACGCAATGTTCGTTCTACAGTATCCCATCGGTCCTATGTCTCTCGTCACCATACACATCTCGCGACCAGCCCTTACAGCGCCCTCTCGCCGCCGTTGTAGCTCCTGCCACAGCATGTATCCCTTGCCTCTCACGCATCGCCTTTCCAATCCGTCTAACCTGTGTGGTTGTATCCGTCATCGCTCATCGCCACACAGCCTGGCGATGCCTCCATCCCGTCATCAGGCCTCCCTATGCCGTACTGTGCAACTCCCCGGCGTGGTTGCATCAATCAGTTATCCTCCCAGAGCACGCCTCCCCCACGTCATACTCCCCCCCGGTGTTTGCCATCGGGGTTGGGTTTTCGTCGCTTGGCAGCGATATTGTAAAACAAGCCGATCACTTTGTCAGCTCAGCAACCATGATACCGTTTTTATTTTTTTTCATTCGATATATTTTTGGGCGGAAATCATGAATGGTGGTCGACATGATCATGTTGTGCGGGGCGGAGAACCCTCACTCCGCGCCAAGGGGATGATCGCACCTTGTGTAAAATTGGTCAAGCACCCTCGAGGCAGTGAGACAGCGCTTTCAACTGCCTCTGGAAGTGAAAGCACCAGACAATAAATCATGCCACACGCAGCTGTCATCCGTACGCAAGGAAGTAAGCACAAGATACCGAACACCCTTAGCAGGATGCAAGGCACCCTTCATGCGACTCGCCGAATACTTCACGGCGCTTCGTGCTTGGTGATGTGAGAGCCTGGTCCGATGAGAACCCGGCGTGCTCCGTCCCGGCTTTGTAGGGATGCGAGGTCACTGGTCTAACGACTACGGCATGCATGACTATGAGTACACCCCGCCCAGCCTTATACTGTACCACCGTACTTTCGAGTTCTCATTCGCCCCAGCCGATCCCATTTCAGTTCAAGTATCGAACCTCTATCCAAGTTACTTCGATTCATTTTGTCTATGTTGCTGCACCAGACATAGAGCCTCGCCACAACATGTTTCATTCGAAAATCCGCGCCGCTGCAGCTGACATTGCGCATCGCGAAATAAATACCTTGTGCTCCCCCAATCATGTGAATGTGCCTCCATTCGGGCTACTGGCTGCTCACATCCCTTACCCCCCACCGCCACTACTGTATAGATATATTGCTTCGAACCACCGATCCTGTCTGCCCCCCCCATCTGGCCTCCATTCGAGCTCCTGGCTACAGTGATCCCTTGCCCCCCAACATCGCTACTTGCTCCACCAAGACAATCCCATATTCCTCCGCGCCGTCATCAGAGCTCCTGGCTACAGCGATCCCTTCCGGATGCCTTGCCCCGCCCGCGAAACAGTATTGTTTATGTTCTGCCTGCATTGGTGCACCCAATCGGTTCTCGCCAATCCCACGCCTTGCCTAGCCCTTGCATTCAACATGACATCTGAAAGAAAAACTACGCGGGGTGCAGCAAGCCCTTGTTGGGCGTCTCTTGGGGCAGTGGGTAGTCGGCCGTGTTAGGCCGAGAGAGAGAGGTAGAGATAGAGATGGCGTTGGCGTTGGAGAAAGCGTTGGAGAAGGAAACTTGATTGGAGAGAGACGGCGGTGACGGTGGAGAGAGCGAAAGCAGTGCGCTACATGCGCGAGCCTTCAACACCGCAACCAAGGCCATAAGGGTCCCTGTATTTGTCCCCGTATCTGCATCGGTGGTACCCATCAACACACGAAATTCCCAACACGTATCCCCCAGGATCCACACGTCTAGCGACTGCTGCTAGCATATCTAACATCCCCCCGGCTCGCAACAGTATCTTCACTGCAAATTTCGAACAAATACCGGATATCTCAACCAAAAGACGTCTTTTCCTGAATATAGTCTATGCTATCAAGATTACTTCCAAAGTATATGAAACGAAAACCAAGTTCAAGAAACATGAATACTGCTGCATCGCGCGTGATATGAACTTAGCGCGGAAAGCAAAACAATCAAATCGAAAGCCAAACCAAACTCATCAGAAAAATAAGAAAAACCCATGCCAAATTCATCACAAAATCACGGTGAGACTCGAACTCCTCCTTGGGCAAACTCTTCGCAAGAAAGTATGCACGCTGGTACGGAGACGGCACGTGGATGACCGAAATCTCCTTCCTCTCTACCAATTCCCTGAGAAAATGGTGCCTTGCATCAGTGTGCTCCGAGTTCGAGTTCGAGATGGGGTTCTGCGCTAGTTGAATCGCCCCCTGGTTGTCCTCAAAGACTGGGATGCACGGCATGCTGACCTTCGGCAACATAAATCGCCAAACCTGCCTCAAAAACAAAATCTCCTTCACTACATCGCCAAGCGCGACATACTCTGCTTCTGTTGTCGAAAGCGTAACGCACTTCTTCTGCGTTCTGGAAAACCAAGACACAACGCCTCCTCCGCACTTTACTATCCTCCCTGATACCGACCTACGGTCTGCTGCCTTGCTCCCAAAGTCCGCATCAGCGTACCCCTGCAAGCTGAATCCTTCTATCGTACCTCTCTGAACTGAAACACCCATGTAACTCGTCCTCTTCGCATACCCTAATATACCCATCGCTGCATCCCAGTGCACCTGCTTCGGAGACGCGCAATATCTAGCTACTGCCCTTACTGCATTCGCAATGTCTGGCCTAGTCTGAGTCGCCAGCCACATCGAAGATCCTACTAGCTCACGAAACGGAAATCTGTCGCCTCTTCATCCGCATCAAAGTCAGAAAGCTTTACCCCCGAAGACATGGGAACGCTCTTACCCCCTGGTACTCCATACTCTGCTGCTAGCTCATCCGTGAAAGTCTGCTGAGAAATCGTCAGCCTACCAGTCTCCTTGCTTCTCTCGTACAAGCACCCAGAATGCCATCTCAACTCTCCCAGGTTCTTCACCGGCACGGACTTGTTAAGGTCGGCGCCAAACTTGTCACATCTCTCCCTCTCTCCCACAGCAAAAATGTCATCTACATTTACTACCAAAATCAAAACCACACACCCCCCTTCAATCAATCGAAACACACAAGCATCGGCCATGCACTGCTCAAATCCCAACGCAACCAAACACCTCTTCAGCATTGCATGCCACTGCCTAGATGCCTGTCTCAAGCCACACAGACTCTTGTCTAGTTTTACAATCATTCCACNGATGCCTGTCTCAAGCCATACAGACTCTTGCCTAGTTTTACAATCATTCCAGAGAGAGCTCCACATCCCTGCGGCAAACGCATGTACACGTCTTCCTCCAACTCCGAACGCACAAAAGCTTGCTCAATATCGAAATGACACAGGTCGAGGTTCAACTCGCACGCCAACGCTGCCAACATCCTGACACACGAAACAGAAACGGTAGGCGCGTACAACTCTCCAAAGTCAATGTACTCTCTCTGCATATCACCTCTCGCTACAAGTCTCGCCTTGACCTTAGTGGCCTATCCAAACTCATCTGCCTTCCAATTGAATACCCACTTCGCGTTTATCACGTTCTGCACTGATTGCTACTTCGCCGGAGTAACAGTCCCCGCTTCCAGCAACCCGAAAAACTCCCTTTTCATCGAGTCGCCCCAGAGGTGCCGGTACTCCGACGCCATAGCCTCCTTGTAGCTCTTGGGGATGCGAAGGTCGCTCGCCTGGCAGTGCGGGAGATCAGGGCGTTGCTCCGGCGGGCGCTGGTCGCGCAGCACGGCATCGATGTCTTCCCGGCTGGCGAGGAGCGTGGCACATGCAAGTGGTAAGCTCGCTCCTCCAGCCCCCAGGTCCACGGCTGCGCTCCCCCCTGCTCTCCGGTCTCCGGTCCCCCCGGCTCTCCGGTCCCCGCTCCCCCCGGCTCCCTGCGCTCCTCTTCCACGGCGCTCTGGGCCTCCAGCATCGATACCAGAGTGTTTTTGTACAGCATCGAGATGAGCCCTGTGCTGTGCCTCGTGCCCGATCTCGTGCGGCCTGGCAGCCGCGGGTCCTTCATTCCCTCGGCCTTCTTGCCCGGGCGAAACTGCCGCATGGCGTGAGCCGAGAGCGGGGGCAACGCGGGGCCCGGCGGCGGCGGCGGCGGCGGCGGCAACGGCGGTAGCTGAACTNCTGTGCCTCGTGCCCGATCTCGTGCGGCCTGGCAGCCGCGGGTCCTTCATTCCCTCGGCCTTCTTGCCCGGGCGAAACTGCCGCATGGCGTGAGCCGAGAGCGGGGGCAACGCGGGGCCCGGCGGCGGCGGCGGCGGCGGCGGCAACGGCGGTAGCTGAACTGGAGCGGGGGTCGCCGACGATGACGGCGAAGCGGCAGAGGGCGGCTGGCCAGGAGCGGGTGCGGACGACGGCGTGGGCGTGGGCGCTGGCGGCGGCTGTGCGGCGGTCGAAGGCGTCGGGGCTGGGCCGAAGTTGATCGAGACGACCGGCGTGAACGGGGGAGGCGTCGGCGCAGCGGGGATACCAGCGGAACCCCCCTCGCCGGCTGGCGCCGACGTCACCCACGACACGTTGTTGGTGTAGACGACGCGGCCGGTGGACGCCTTGAGGACCTTGACGGTGCCGCTCGGGTGGTTGTCGCCGCCGGCCTGGTCGTCGAGCTTGGTGCGGCGATCCTCACGCATGTAGCCGGGCTGGAAGAACGGCAGCACGCCGAACGACCCCTGCTGACCGGTGAATGGCTCGTGCGGAGAAAGACGCTCGAGGTTGGCCTTGGTCGCTGACTGGTTGAGAGCGTCGGCGGCCCACTTCGCAGATTCCAACCAAGGACGGTCACCGCGCGGGTCGAGGCCGGTGATGGAGGCGTAGTCGACGTTGAGCACACGGGCAGCGCTGCGGCGAGCGGCCATGCCGGCCTTCATGATGCGCCAGATGGCGCTCTCGACGACGCCGTTGTACTGCGGGACGCCAGG
>CACKRE030005079.1:22388-39176 GCA_902602495.3 Ectocarpus sp. CCAP 1310/34 | reverse complement strand
TTTCACGGTCTTGACCGTCGACTACTCCTTGTCCCCCGGATGCCCCCCCATTGCCCCCGCCGCTCCGGCTCGCACCGGACGCGACGAGGGCGAGCTCCGCCTCGCGCCTCTGCTCCTTGCTCCTCTCGCGCTCCATCTCCATGTGGGCGTCCCTCACCACAGTCTAACGGGCATGCAAAGTCATGACATCGCTTGCTAGCAATATTCCTTTTTGCACGACATACGATGGGGGAAGGCCGCGCACAACGTCCTTGTTAGCATGTGCTGTGTCTTTGATAGTTCCTACTGAGGCAAGACGTAATCGAAGAGCGTCCGGCCTTGCTATGTAATCCTGTGGTTTCTCCGACTCACGCATTTCTAACGCCAACCACTCTTGCTCAAGCCTAGTCTTCTCAGACTCCTTCTTCTCTTGGTAGAAATTCTTGACGATCTTCCACCCCTGCTAGGGACTCTCACATGCCATGATGAAGTTCTGGATCGGAGGGTATAGAATCTTGCTGATGATAATATTCCACACCTCCAACGACTTGTCCACCACATCAGTCCCGAAGATGCCCCATAGGTAGGTCTGCTAGATCCACACCCCTCTTGCCAACCTTGACATCAGTCATCCCTAATACATCATGTACACCCTCCTCCTGAAAAANATCGGAGGGTATAGAATCTTGCTGATGATAATATTCCACACCTCCAACGACTTGTCCACCACATCAGTCCCGAAGATGCCCCATAGGTAGGTCTGCTAGATCCACACCCCTCTTGCCAACCTTGACATCAGTCATCCCTAATACATCATATACACCCTCCTCCTGAAAAAACGACACCATCTTACTGCGAAAAACATCAAACATGATGTACAAATCCTGCTCTTTCTTCACACTTCCAAGCCAAGGGTCTATCTCAGAGCCGGGGTTGACACAAAACGTGCCTTTTCGTGGGCAAAGCCCTGATGTCCAGACATGGCCTCGGCAGTCGCCTTGACCGCTTGCGCCACGATGTTGGCGACGTTGGTGGGATTGTTGAAGGATTGGGATCCCTGGCTGGAGGGTGAAGGCTGGTTGCCGGTGGGCGGTATGTCGGCTGGTGTGGGATGGGGCGACTGCTCGCCGCTGGTGGGTGACTGCTGTTCTGCTGGCAGTGGGGCGATTTCTGCTCTCTCCTTCGCGAGTTGGGCGTCCACCCTTCGTTGGACTTCTTGCTGCAGCTCTTCTTTGCTGAGGGTGGAGAGGTCGATTTCGGAATCCTCCGAGGTAGGCATGATGTTTTTGTTGTGGGAGTCTACCGATTGCGCGTGAATGCACAACCCCCCGGTATACTACGACCGCGCGCAGAATCTGAATCTGATTCTAACTAGTGTGAAAGATAAACTGCGCGGGGTGCAGCAAGCCCGTGTTGGGCGTCTCTTGGGGCAGTGGGTAGTCGGCCGTGTTAGGCCGAGAGAGGGAGGTAGAGATAGAGATGGCGTTGGCGTTGGAGAAAGCGTTGGAGAAGGAAACTTGATTGGAGAGAGACAGCGGTAGCGGTGGAGAGAGAGAAAGCAGTGCGCTACATGCGCGAGCCTTCAACACCGCAACCAAGGCCAAAAGGGTCCCCGTATTTGTCCCCGTATCTGCATCGGCGGTACCCATCAACATACGAAATTCCCAACACGTATCCCCCAGGATCCTCACGTCTAGCGACTGCTGCGAGTATATCTAACAACATCTGCTATGCACATGTCCGAGCTTCTGGCATTTTCCTCCTCCCTACGTCCTCTAAACTCTTTCCAAGCTATGTGGGTGCATCCACGGTGAATCTGCGCCACGCCCAAGCCCTTGCCCCGCCCTCCTCCTCATTCTACCGTATCGCCTGCGTGGGCTCGCAGAGCTACTGACTACCCAGATCCACCGCTCGCCGCCTCCTTGCTACTCGATACCTCACTTCGAGCAGTCTCATTGCACCCATCAAGGCTATCCCTCACCCTTCTCCCACCATCCAACTCGCGTCTATCATAGGTCCTGCCCAGAATGATTCATTGCTTCCTAACTCGCGCCATTGTTGACTCGCCCATGCCTCCGTTGCGTCGTTACTCGTCGAAGCAAGTCCTTCCCTAAAACACGTTTCATGTCATAACATCGGGCGTCAGTCCGAGATCACCGCTACAATACACCGATCGCTTACCTCTCAACCCAGTGCCTCTTGTTCGCCCCCTGCTGACCTGGATGGCATCGCCCCTCACCGGAATTACTCCTTTGCCGACCCTTCGCCCGGCATTGCATCTCCTGCCCATCCGATCTCCCGGCTAGACCGATTCCGTACCTCCTCACTCACTCACTTTCCCTATCATTTCACTTGATTGGTGCCGCCGACCACTCAAATCACCATCTCGTATTCATCCGAGATCCTGGCTACACCGATTTTTTCTCCAGTCCCACGCCACGTATTCACTCAACGGTATTGTTCCTCGCCAAATGATCGCCTTCCGAGGCCCGTTTCCCATCAAGTCATCTCGCGTCCAGCCAAGACTTGGCAAGACCCGTGGCTTGCCTCTCGTTGCATGCCACGTGCAATCACTTTCGCCTTCGTGGCAACTCTTCTTGGAAACCGCTTCCCAGACCCTTGTCCGTCTACCCTTTCGCCGGCCGATGCGAACTACTGGCCAAACTGATGACTTGCCTCCCCACTCACTCTTTTCCCTCATCCTATATCCTGGATGGCACCGTTGTGAAAACATTAGCAATCCCTCCCCCAACTCTTCTCCCGCATGCCGTGTTGCGTTTATCCGAGCTCCTGGATATTCGATTCCATGCCTCTAATCCCACGGCACACACGTTCAACAGCTCTACGCCGAAGTTGCCCCGTCCCCGACCCTTTTCCAGCCGTGCCATCTCGCGTCCAGCCAATTTCTTGGCTCGATCTTTTGCTTTCCTCCTGGTTCATGCCACGTTCACCCACTCTCGTCTCTTTGGCGAATCGAATCTTATCGCCGAACCAACCCCTCCCCAATCCCTCTACCTCGGTGCTATCTCGGACCCACACGAACTCCTGGCTACGCCGAATGCTTGCGACCTGCTGCATGCCACGTTCACTAGCTCTCGCCTTCATGGCACCGCTTCTCGCCAAACCAACCCCTTTCCCGACCCTGGTCCGTATATCCCATCTCCGGCTCATCCGAGCTCCTGGCTAGACCGATGCCTTGCCTCTACACCCACGCACTTTCCACACGCTTTCACCTGAGTGGCGCCACTGCTCATCTGGCGTTCATCCGAGCTCTCCTGGCTACACCAATTCCTTGCCTCGCATCCGACACCATATTGACAAACTCGTACCAGAGCGGCATCGCTCCTCGTCAACTGTTTCCCTTCCCCGATCCTTCTCGCGCCCTTCCATCTGTCTTCCATCAAAGCTCCTGGTAGACTCATTCTCGGATGAGTACCATGTCTTCCCGTCAAACACGTGTAAGCCCTTTCGTCCGCCATGACATCTCGATTGCAGCCGGGTTCCAGGCTAAATCGATTGCCTGGAAACTCACGCCTTCTTCACTTGCTCTCATTTGCATTGCATCCACGGTCGCCAACAAACCCCTTCCCAGACCTCTCTCCGACCATGCCGTTTCAAGTCCAGAAACGCTCCTGTTGCATCGAACATCTTCTGCGTGGCATCCTTACCGACCTGGTCTCCGACCTCTCAACATGTATATTGAGCCCGAACCGAGCTCCAGAAAATTCATTCTCACCTGTTTGGCAGAATTTCTATGCAAGCTATTTCATTCCCCGACCTGTCCCCTGCCACGGCGTATATTTCCCTTCCAGGCTGCAGTAATAATGTATTCTTGCTCCACTTTGACGTTCGTGCCATCCTTTCGCGCCACACTAAGCTCTTTTCCGATCCACCTCCCGCAATGCATTTTCGCGTCTAGAAGTCATTCTTGTGTACTCACTCTCATTTGTGTGACACCCCCGATCGCCGAATGAACTCCTTGGTGGGCCTTGTTCAAACATAACATCTCGAGTTCAGCGAACCACCAGACTACATCGATCTCGTCACCTGACTACATCAACCTCCTCACCTGGCCGCCTTCACCGTCTTCACTTCCTCTCACCTGCGTGGCGCCCGTGATCGCTACTGCTATCACGATCCTTCCTCCGCCGTGACCGCGCGCTTTCGGCCGAGCTCCAGGTTGCCATTCTCTCACGTGGGGGGGATCTCTCTATGTCAAATGAATCACTTTCCGTCCCTTCTGCCTGCATGCTATCTTACGACCCACCCCGAAATGCCCGCAACATCGATTCCCTGCCTGATCACCTACGCCTTATTCCTCCCTCTCACTTGCTTGGGACGCCTGGTCACCGAACTACATTCCCCCCCCATTTTTCGCCATGCCACCTGGAGTCAAGCCGAGCTCCAGATGTACTCACCTGCAACTACGTGGCATCGGTCCTCGGCAAACGACCCCTTTCTTCGATTTGGATGGGACAAAAAGGTCTTTTGACAGGCAGTTCCCCCTCGTCATGCCATCTGATGGCCTCCTATCGAAAGTGTCCCGAAGCACCGATCCCTTGCCCCTCGCCCTTCCTCAACTGCGCTTCATCCACCACCACACTCTGGCTACCTCCGTCTCCTGCCAAGACCTTCTTTTCGCCATTGCATCTCGTCTGTGTATCTAAGCTCCATGCCTCTAAGATACATGTACTGACTCCCTCTCCCCCATCCCATTCTTGTGTGTGGCTGCACTCATCGTTGCTGCTCGCCTCACCCATCCCTTGCCCCTCCCGTAACCTCATCTTGCAATCTTGCCTACGTATGAGCAACAGTAATACGTACACTAATCCCCCATCTCCTAGACCGAGTCAGTTTCACTGCAACCAACATACCAGCACCGATCATCGGTCTTAGCCGCCGAACTCTTCCCTTGTCCGACGCCGTGCCATGCCGTTTCACTTATTCCCGAGTCCCTGGCTACATGAATCCCTTGGTCCCCGATGATTCCGACTCAATTATTTCACTACTTCCATTACCGCTCCTCGCCGCAGAACATTCGTTGCCCCGTCTTTCCATCCATCACGCGAACGCGCGTACGCCCTGGCCTGCTAATACCGATCCCTTGCCCCCAACCCCAAAACAGGTTCATTTCGACTCACCAAAATGACTGCAACCATCACCGCTCCTCGCCACACCGCATCCATCGCCGGGTGTTTCGATTCATCATGCAATCACGCCTCCACCATAGCTCCGCTCTAGTCGATGCCTTGCGTCCAACTCCGATCTGAGTCCCAGCAATCCAAACCATATGGCTGCACCGAAATCAAACCCCGCAAAGCGACCGGGCAAATCACCTTTGTCACATACTACTGCGTACAGTAGTTATTCGCCTAGATCGATCGTTCACCACGCGCACAAACCACTTTGTTCCATCGCTTGATGTCGCCTAACAAGAGGTTTTCGCAGCGAAGCCGACTGCCTCATTTGTCTGTGCACATTCTCTCTCTCCGTGTTCTGTGTATCTCCAGGCTCACGGTGTTATGTGGCTGTAGGTAGCCTACAATGAAACAATCACACCATCGATGTTTAATGTTTAACGGGACCCCACGGTTCACAACATATTTCCGTCTTGAAGACGAGGAGTTTCCTGACAGCGAGCGTCGATATCCCGTATCGTACATACATCCACCAGGCATGCCGACGTTCGTTCGTCGTTGTCATATAGACAGAAGATTCGCCGAATGCGTGAAGGCTACACGCGTACGTCGATGATGTTACACATGTGGCCAGCGCGTAAATTGTGGGAAGCCCATTGACTAAGAAACAATGTACATGTGTAGTATATTCCTCCGACAACTAATCGTTGTTGGGAATTGTTCTCTAGCCGGCAGCCCCGGCGGTCTGTCAAAACAGAGTCGCAAATGTCTCTGGCAGTCCAGCATCACTCGTCGTACAATGCACACACTCATCTATCACTCCCCCGGAAACGGCGAAAACTTAGTCCACACCACATTCATTCATTCCTGGCGAAGGCGTCAAGGCCAGCGGGGAGAGGCAACGCCCAAGAAGAGGCTGGTACTTCGGAACATCGTTGGTTTGCAGCCACGTCGTGCGTGTGAACGCTTCCCCCCGTGGCATCGCTTCACGGGAGCTTGACCATGATAACGAGAGTGAGTCTGTGTGGGCAAGGCGTGCGGTCCCGCCATGAATCACCTCAACGTGTCTTACTGCTTTCGCTCGAACACTCGAAATGCTGACACAAACTACAGTAGCACCGTATGGATGGGTGTTAGATCGCTCGTTCGACGAATTCCCGTCACCCACAGCCCTTCCTTGCCCGTGGCGTCCGCACGACGACTACACGTATGTCACGGCACTCCATTTGTGATTGAACGCTTCAATTACGGGGAAATCAGGGTCTCGAAGAATTACCCCACGTACCCCTCATAAAATGTCAACGAGGAGACGAAGAGGTAGCAGGATAGAATTACGCTCGAGAGCAAGAGAGAGGACTACTGTACGAACTACTGTATACGTAATCACGACGAAGGGTAGCGGCGGTGGCCAACACTGGTGGCAATCAAAGTGTGAACTCGTTTTGACATCGAAACCACAGAGGGTAAACCGCCATGCGTGAATAGGGCAACCTCTATCACCGTGCAACTGAGAAGCGAACACGAATGACGCCAGCAGCTTTGAAACAACGTGTCCCTTTCGAGCACTGCTTTTACAACCTGAGGCAAGACCGGAAAGGGTTTTGCTATCGAAACGGAAAATTCTGATTTCAACCTGATTGTAAGAGCGGTCTACATGCAAAACTTGCCTCGTCTGTGCTTCTTGCCGTTCGTTGTGATTTGTCCGAGTGAGTTCTGGTGGTGATTGGGCGGCACGCAGAGAAGAGTGAGAATGGATGTTTAGGCTATTCTACAAGAAGGAGTTGAACCGACGAGCGATCAATCGGCAAAAACCTGCATCGCTCGTCGAGACGAAGGGCGTTTGCTGGCACGAGCACTGTAGTCCACAAGCTGCTTTCTTTGTTATTTTTGGTATAGACTTCACTGAAATGTGCCTAGCCCGGCTTGTTGTCGGCCATCATGAGCATGTACTATGGCACAATACGGGCCCAAAGCTAAGAGAAACTCCTTCAAGAAAAAAACGCTCAACGTTTTACGAAAATTAACAAGAAAATATAACTAAGAAGCATCGCTCAATCTCGGCCACAACAATACGAAACATGGTCGTGCGATACCCCCACTACATGAGGAAAAGGGTTGCTGGGGGAGCGTATCCAATTTGAAACGTTCCACTGCTGCTCCTTCCGTGCTCCCACTCCCCCCGTACCTAGCTGGACAACGTTTATTTTCGTGGGGGGTGAGTGATTGTTGGCGCTGTCCCCCTCACCTCCGCACTTTTTAGCTACTCGGCGCCTCCACGGGCTGATTAACCCACTGCTGCATGAATGTTTGGTGTGGTTGTATGCATTTTCTTGGCCCGAAATACAAAAACACGAGAAAAAACAGAATCAGGAGCATGCGCCAGTCCAAAATAATAAGAAATGCCTTTCTTTGAAGAAATTGAACGACTTCCGCTGGTCCTTCCACGCGAAATAAGGGATTGAGCCTCGACCCGATTTGACGTTTCTTATCTCCGGGCCCGTACTGTATGTAGATATATCACTATGGGAGGTTCAAGTCGGCTCAGCATGATGCGAAAGGGACGTACTCATTGCTTTTTCCCGACACAGTTACGACTACACGTCTACCGCGGGATTTAAGCGTAACAAGCCCATGTTTGGTTCCCACATTATTATTCTGGACGAACATGGCTCTCTCAATCGCAACGGCGTTTCACTTTTCCCCAGAGTACCTTGAGGGGGATGAATTCTTCCGAGCACCCATCCGCCCATTCACCCGACCTTTCACGGCAGCAACATACACCCCCGCTCCGGCCTTGTTAAGGCACCTCCGAGCACTCCCCGATCCCCGCCACGCCACCATCACCAACGGCACCCTCGAGTTCTGCAGGAGACCCAGTGTTGGTCCTTCCATCGCAAAAACATTGTCCGACACATGGTACCCTTCATGTAAGAGATCTATGTCCCGTGAACATCATACACTGGTGCCGGTCTATCACAAAAAACACACTCTCAAGAACAAACCCGGGCCCAGATCGTTGAAGTAGAAAAGGTACCTGACCCTAACCCTCACTGAGCGCATCTGCCTAACCCTAACGGAGCCCACCTGCCGCTACTAATACACCTTAGCGTGGCGGCAATATGTGCTCGTTGACAAAGCGTACGGTACAATTCATACCAGTCGCCGACAAAAACGGCCATAGTTTCCGTCATGTCTACGTACACATTGGTTTCAAACAGTCACAATGACAGTGTACCAGAGTGCTTACAAAAAATAACGTTATTAACCACAAAGTATCACGGAGCATAGTCCCTCGCCGGTGCTCGCTTGTTTCCCGAACTGTTTGGAACAAGATTTGGCCAGCAACACACGCAACTACAAGAGACAGAACAAGATACTGAAAACCACACACAACAATATCGCAAAACCCGTTGCTGGCGATACTACAGAAGCTGTAATCCTTTCCTTAATCCCCCCGGCTCCCCCTAGTATATCGTAACCCTCACGTCGAATGGCGTTCCGACCGTGAGATTTAGCACGCCACAGGCATACTTGCCCCCCATCGGTGTTTGCCATCGGGATTGGGTTTTCGTCTCTTGGCAACAACGTTTTAAAACAAGCCAATTCAATTTGTGAACTCGGCAACCAGGTTACCGGTTTGTCTTTTTTCCTCTGTTTTTTTTTGGCGGTAACCATAGTGGTGGTCGAGTAGATCATGTTGTGTGGGGTCGAGAACCGTACTCCGCGCAAGGGGGATGATCGCACCACGTTGTGTTAAAATGGTCAAGCACCCTCGAGGCAGTTACACAGTGCTTACAACTGCCTCTGGAAGTGAAAGCACCAGAAAATAAACTAAGTCATACGCAGCTGTCATCCGTACGCAAGGAAGTAAGCACAAGATGCCGAACACCCTAGGACAGGATGCAGGGTACCCTTCATGCGACTCGCCGAATACCTCACGGCGCTTCGCGCTTGGTGATGTGAGAGCCTGGTCCGATGAGAGCCCGGCGTGCTCCGTCCCGGCTTTGTAGGGATGCGAGGTCAATGGTCTAACGACTACGGCATGCACGACAATGAGTACAGACAGGCATAGTCTCCCTTCGCGTTTCGAGGCATAGGAGGCCCAACACACGTCTCTTGTTCTTCCTACTGGCATTTTCTGGGGGAGGGGGGACTCTCGACCCGTTATGAACAAACCGCGTGGGATGCGATGTTGCCGAAACTGTCGACATGGTCGTATTCCACTCGCACAAACACCTGCGTGTGTTGAGGATGTGATCTGCAATAGGTGTCAACTCACCCGCCAAGTGAAAGGGGGACCTCACAGTTAGCAGCACAAATTTTTCGGGCCGTGTCCACCCAAAGCTGGGTTGCGTTTGCGGCCAGCGGGTGCGGGCGCGGGAGCCGCGACTATAACAAGCGGCTCCCCATCTCGATGTCGCCACCGCCAGGAATCTCTGTCGGACCGGCTGCGTTACCAGCGCTAAAGGTTATGCTACCACTGCCCTCCGTCACTTAAAACTCCTCGCCACCAAAACCGCCATCACCACGACCACCACCATCAGTCCCCTGTGCAGGTCTGGTCCCCTGGGAAGTTGTTCCTTCGGCTTCTCGTGCTGACTTGAGCCTAGCTGCAGCCATTGTCACCATCTTCCTGCAGCGGGACTCCGCTCGGTTCGCGGTGCGCAACCTGGGCGTCAGTCGCCTCCCGCGATGAAAGAGAAAAAGGAGGCAAACGAGAGCCGTCAGGTGTCGATCGTTTCGAACTATGGCTTGCCTGGAGATGTGTCCCTGAGCGGTTTCCGAACATTCCATCGCCTATAAAATGATCAAGAGCGTAAAACGCCAGGGTTCCAGGTTCCTCGAAAGAGGAGAAGTTGAACCCCGCTCTAATCTAAATCCCACATGGTCCCCGCAAATTTCTCCGCTCAAAAACAAAAGCGAGCGTCGGACAATATACTGTAGGAGTGGTCGTCTACACATCAATGAAAGTATTCTATTGGAGTGTTGGGTGGGCGGGGGGAGTTCCACGGCCTAATCTGGTCTAACTTTACAAGCTTTGATAGCCGTGCGCTAGAACCATCTTCATTATCAGACGGAAAAGCGTAGCTACAACAGCGGCATCCCCCTGGCAGCATTCTATATTAGCAATTCATTGATTCCACGACCATGCTGGCAACCCCGCCTCTTGTTAGCTTCCGTCACGGCTTCCTCCCTGCCACTAGCCGAAGCATTGGTGGTGGTGATGGTAGCGGTGGAGATGGCACCTATTTCCTTCCCTCTAGTCTCCGCCACACCCTTCGACTCAGCGGTTGCCGCGACTACTCCGGCCTTCGACTGCTTGTAGGCTTGGACTGCAAACGCCAACCGGGCTTTAGTGTTCTCGACAGCCACCATCTTGGCCCGATGCTCCTGGCTTCGTATCCGGACTTCCGCGGGTATTGCTGGCTCGGGGCTCTCTTCCCTCACCGCGGTCCTGATGGAGATACAGGCACACAAAGGTGCCCGCAGAGTTCAGATTGGTCACTTCTGTTTCAAAAGGAAATTTCTCCTTGGTTGAAAATTTGGTGGCGCCATCCATGGCCGTGAAGAAATGATTGGTTGATTGCTATCACCAGTGGTTCGGAAATGACCACACGTGCGGAGGTGGCAACAACGTACCTTCGTTCTATCTCGCCCTCGTTTCCACCGGCAGATCCCTATGAACCTCAAATCCGAGGATAATTCGCGATGGCAGTCTAGGACGACGGGGGGTTGGGACACCAATTCGTCATTGTACTTGCGGGAAGATTCTGCTGGACTGGACTCTTTTCGTGCAAAGAACGAAGGCATGAACCGCAGAGTGGGCTACTTCAGCCGGCCCTATATGCTACCGTAGCCTGTATAAGATGTCACACTCTTGGACCGACGTTCAAGGCTCGATTATTCGATAGGAAAAAATGTGACGGTGTTAAAGATGGCGGCGTTGGAACCGCCTCGCCAAGAGTGTTCCGAACACCTGCGAATTGATTGCGATACCCCTTCGTCGTGGAGTTATCGAGCTTTGAAAATCGGTCGGCGATGTGTGGTGTCTTACGTCATGCAACGTACTGTGCATGTGCGAATGCATCGATCTTCGGGCGGGTGGATGATCAGAGCGACAACTATTATGGTATAATGGGTGCGAACTAAACGCAGGTGCGCATGATGAACGAACACATGCTAAAGCAGGAGCTCTGTGTGCATTCGTACCACTACTACAGTACTGCCAGAATTGTCCAAACACGAAGGAAGCACCCGCATCCGCCCGTTGTGCGAGTTACAGTGGTGCAAGCGCCTCATTATCCTATTATAGAGAGCCCCGATCTTCCACTAGTCTTTAGTGCACCATTCCCTATCGTGTGGTGCCTCATATTGAGCTTCGTGTCGTGGTTTCCCTCAACTTGCCCGACCCTAGACTACCGTAAGCTTGTGAGCCATCACACCCCCGTTCAGTCGTTTTTTAATTTCCAGCGCGCAGGGGTGCGACGAATGCGGACCGTTCGAAGACTTCGGGTCCTGTGCGGGCATCGCATTAAATCATTTGATTTTGATACGTAACGCACACCCCTGGGCGATGATTCCGGTATGTTTGGTACTCAGTGGTGCTGCAGTTGCAGGCTCCGCACGCAACATTCGCACACGCGTACATCAGTCAACCACGAGCAGCTAGGCCGGCGGGTGCTAGGTTTCGAAAAATCACACACAGGGGGGGAAAGGGGGATCAAGGCGATGACGGAGGAGGAAAACATGGCGCGGAAGAGAGCAAAGGGTTTGAGCCAGATGACCTTCCTCACAACAAACACCGCAGGACTGGAGAGCACCTGCCAAAAGTAGTGGGAATATTCTACTGGAGACGAGAGTGGCGGTAGAAAATGCGGGGAAGGCGATGAAAGCAATCGAAAACGAACGCGCGTCCAGAGTGGTCAACACGCAGTTTGCTTCTGTTTGTTGATTGCTACAAGGGTGTCTTATCTTTAAGCAATTTCACAGAATGCCCAGTTTCAAGCCGGTTTGCCTCGATTCACTGAAAAACTTCAGCACGTCCCTTTCGACTACTACCTTGTGTGTGTGTTTTATCTCTCGAACGGATAGTCCTTCTGTGAGATTATGTCAGATAATGTACGTATACTTCTGAAGAAAACTTGATTCAATTCAATTCCCCTCTTGATTATGCTTTCGAACAAAACGGGTACAGATGATCGCAGACTGTTCTTCCGATCAGGTACAGCAAGACTAGTCTATTTTCTTAAATACTTGCAGGAGTATTTCACAACCAGTTATGTCTACAATAGCTACAATTTGTCTTGTTGTCCCCGTCGATTGTTGGTAGACTGGCTCAACCGGCATTCTCGACTTGCCACATGATGAGCTATGCATATATTATTGTCTAAATGCATACAATCAAACAGCAGTCTAGACCATGCCATCGCCGCACGACTGTATGTACTGCAAGTAGCTGCAACATAGATAAATAGGTTGAGCCTTCTAACGAGCACAAGTCCCTCTTGCTTGAAGCAACTTCCTTCCCTCGAGGATGCTAGGGCGTGCTTCTGCCTCTCCCATACCTGGACTGCTCCCTGGTGAGCTGGGCGTAGGGCTGGTTCTCTCGACGGGCAAAAGCACCCATGCACCATCTGACCATCTTTTCGAGGACTCGAACAATCACGTAAAGCGACATGAGGATAGTTCCCGCCAGCCTGCACACATCGATGAAGCTCTCACCTGACATGTCTAGTGCCAAAATGTGACGTGATGGTCAGTCTGTAGATCACCCCCAAGAGTGTTTGATAAACAGCACCAGGTGTGGTGTACGATGTGCGTGTGTGCCCTCTGAGCCACGCCCGACGGATCTTCCATGCCCAAAGACCAGTCTTACAGTCTAATGGAACTGCTGCTGTGCCTGTCAGCAGCTTTTTCTTCTGAATTGTTGTACGTCCGCAACACCTCCCCTCTGGTGGTTGCATTTCGTTCAATCTATCCTTGGTCTCCACAACCAACAGCTAATATTTGGTCAATGCGGAGGCAATAAGGGCTAGGTCGATGTGTAAGAGGCAGGCAAGACGTTATTCTGCGACACGACAACGACACATGCACACATGCAACATCGATGACAAGCAGGACAGGTTTGGTTTGGTTCGCTGGAAAAAAAAAAACCCGGACGACAGACAGTATCAACCATAGAATCCTGTCTGTGTGTCCCCTCCCGGTGGCGAATTGTAGGGGAATGGGACGCCAGGATCTTGTTCAGTGCACAGGGTCGGGGTGTTGGGGTTGCGGCAGCAAAAACAGGAGGACGTATTCGACAGGAGGGGAATCTTGCCACTTCTGCGCGGATGCTGATCACCCGAACAGCGTAGACGACATTGGTTTTCAGGACGGAAAACCAGCAATACGCTGCGGGCAGGAGAGCGCACTTTTGAGCGTACAGGAGTGCAAAAACAAGGAGAAATGGGCGACCCCGTGGCCATGGAGGTACCCCCCGCTGCAGCAGAGCCAAGTACTACTCCAGTGAAAGCGTTGCCGCAACCAGGAGTACCTGCCGCGGCTGTTCCCGCGCCGGTTCCACCCTCAAACCAAAACAGCAGTGACATCAGCGCGAGCGCGGGTTCTGCTGCTGCTGCTCCTACTCCCGCACCAGCACCTCCTCCGGCAGCCTCCGGAGGCAGATCGGAGGATGACTCCAACGTCTCGTGGAACGATATCAAGAGCGTGCAGAACCTGATCGAGCGTTGCTTGCAGAAGTTCATGACCCAGACCGAGATCATCGCGGCTCTTCAGGTGTGTGAGATCATGCATGCATACGTCTCGCGGATACCTGCTACCGTACAACCCACGGCAACTACGTTGAATACAACCCCCCTGGTTTATTCCGTTTGCCACAGACAGAAAGCGCCAGTGGCACATGGTCCCGTGCTTCTTTGCGCCCAGCGGTATGCGTTTTGCGTCTATCACGCATGGTCCAATATCCTTGCGATGTATCTCGCAACATGCGTACCTTGTTTGGGCAGGTCGAAGCAAATGTGGACCCCTCTTTTACGTGCCTCGTCTGGCAAAAGCTCGAGCAACAGGTGAGAAGCAGTGAACCTTCCGTGCTTTTCGGGCCCCTTGACTTCTCACCACGGCCAAGTTTGGTACGCACGTGCGTCAATGCTTGTCGCAGACAATAGTGCTCGTGTTGGTTGTGTCCGCGTCTTTCTATGAGTGCTGGACCTGTTTTGAAGCGGGCCGTGACTTGCTCGAGAGGGATGATTGACGTCGTTCTGATCGCCGAAGGAAAGCCCTAGTAAGCCCCCGCCCGCTTTGACCCGGCGTCTTCGTGTGTTTTGAGGAATGGACTATAAGGCTCCTACCTTTGTCGAGGTTCACAAACGATCGGCTTTGCTCGCTCCGTGCATGTATCCCCCACACGCACAACTTTCCACACTGGCCCTGTGTACCCATGTTTGTGTTTGCTCTCGCTTTTTCAGAACCCAGAGTTTTTTTTTTCGTACCACGCGCGGCTGAAGATGCGGGATCAGATTGTAGCCTTTAACTACCTGGTGGACCAGCAGGTACGGGCAAGAGCAGAAGAAAAACCAAGAGTTCAACGGTCGCTTTGTGATCGTTGTGGTCTTCGTTGCTGGGGTTGTCGTTGTTGCTGTCGTCGTCGTCGTCATCGTCGTTGTTGTTGTTGTTGTTGTTGGCATGGCGATTCGGTTGTCAAGCCAACCAAGACCACCATTTTTCAACAAATAGTCCATCATACGGGCGAAACGTAGCTGTAGTGATCATTGGCATCACGGGTAATTTATTTTTTTGGCACGCTGTCGTTTTTTCCGTCGAATTTTCAACGAACAAAGGTTCCAGCTTGATATGTTGCTTGTTGGTAAAAGAAAAAATTATGCATCTTGCCCATATTTTTGATTGGTCGGGTGTTGTTGTCGTGGTTTCTCAATCGAAAATACATTACGGCAGGAAGGTGCTTGATTTTCAGTTGGCGCCCCCCCTCCCCCTTAACATGAAGATAAAATCTTGGTCTTCGTGTATGACAACACGGGGCCCCTTTTCGCCTCGTCCTTGGCAACACCAAGCGCCCCAATATGCCACGCCATGACCTTTTTGTCAAGTCTGTCCCGTTCCCGTTTCGTTGACCATCCTGAAGGTGTACCTTATTAGAGTCACTTCGACGGGGATGATGCCCCCGGGAATGCCTCCAGGGATGCCGCCAGGTCTGCCCCCCGGGATGCCGCCAGGTCTGCCTCCCGGGATGCCTCCCGGTTTACAGCCCGGAATGATTCCGCATCACCCCCTGGCGCAGCACCCGGGGTTTCCTCAAGGGATTCCGCAGGCGGTGCCGGCACCAGGGGGTATGCCAGGGGCTATACCAGGTGCGTCGATGACATCAATTGTTTTGTGTTCCCACGAAAACCCTGCTTGCTTCCTCAGCCCCAGCTTGCGAAGGATGCGCGAGCCCAATGGTGCAACAGGGAGGTACCACGCGTGGACCGTTCCAAAAGATTTTCCCCTCTGCCCGCTGTTGTTGTCTGCAGGGCCTCCCGGGGGACCGGTTTTCCAGCAGCAACGACAGGAACCGCCGCCACCGCCACGGCCTCAAATGCCGGTGCCCCCTGCCGCATCGGCACCAGTCGCGGTGACGAGTGCAGAAGCCAGCAGGAATACTGCCACTGCTGCTGTTCCAGCGGGGGCCAGTAAGGCGGGCGGCGGCGGTGTGCAGTATCCCCTCCCTGAACCGGCACAGGAGGCTGGTTTCGCTACTGCGCCGGTGATGGCGACTCTGCCCATGTCTGATGGGTTGGCGGCCGCGCCTTCGCCTACTGCTGCCGCTGAAGCGGCTGCTGCTGCTGCTACAGCTGCTGCTACTGCTGCTCCCGTGATCGCCGGCAGTGTGCCACTCTCCCCGTTTCCCTCTTCTTCGGCAGAAGAGGCCGCGGTGGCAGGTGCAGGGGAAGGGGCAGGGGCAGGGCCGGGGGCAGGGGACGTGGGCGAGGTTGTACCGCCGCCAGAGGCCAGCGTCGTAACGGCCCCTGGTTCTTCCCCCGCCCCTCTCGCTGGTGCTGGTGCTGGTGCCGCCGTTAGTGCCGCTGCTGCCGTTGCCGATGGTACCATTAGCGAGCCCGGTCCTGGCCCTGCTGCTGCCGCTAGCAAGCCCGCTGCAGGCTCTGCCGCTGACGATGCCGAACCGCGGCTACCTGCGCAGCCGGAAACGATAGCGACACCGCAAGACAACACAATCACAGCAACAGCGGCAATGGAGGCGGCGGCGACGGCGGCAGTTGAAGCAGGGGCTGCGGCGGCGGTGGCCGGGTTCGAGCCGCAGAGCGGGGAGGGCTTGGGGCTCGGAGGAGGTGAGATCTAGCAGATAGTGGGGTGGCGGATAGGCTACGGGGAGGTTTCTGTCCTTGAGAACGAGATGCGGAGCGCCAGTCGTACAAGAAAAGGATATGGAAGGTGTCGCCGGATATAGGCTAGGTCTGGTTGCCAGGAGGCCGTATGCCAACTGTAGTGAACCGGTCGCGTTCGTGGCTTGGAAAAGGTCGCTACGCTTGGAGATGCACGACCTCCTCAAGCGCCAGGAGGGGAAGGGGATCAGATGGGCAAGGATTTCGTTCATGAATCCCTTATCAGAGACGCCCCCCCCCCCCCCCCCCCCCCCCCCCCCCCCCCCCCCCCC
>CACKRE030005079.1:12142-22293 GCA_902602495.3 Ectocarpus sp. CCAP 1310/34 | reverse complement strand
CCCCCCCCGCCCGAACATCGGTCTCGGCAGCAGCGAAGCTTTCGTCACGAATGGTATACGCAGCCAACGATAGCATGACGGGTGTGGGAAAGAGAGGATGTATGAGTACGCCACCCACCTGTTGCATACGCTGTGATACCCAACGTCTCTCTCTCTGACAGCAGGTATCCCACAAGGAACGGCGGCAGAGACTGGTCGAATGGATGTAGGAGGCGCGATGGATCCCGCATCGTCAGCTGCTGCTACCACTGCCATGGCTACCACTGTTGCTGCGTCACAGGGCGCCTCCGCTCATCGGGCCGCGGATATTGAGGCTGCAGCAGCTCTGGGTGCTGAGGCGATGGACGTCGATGTCCACATCGGCAACGAGGTTACAAGGCCTTGAATATGTTCATGATGATACAATGGTGGGGCCGTTTTTTTGCGGCGCCTGGTAGTGTCGGCAGGGAATCTGGTCACTTTCAGGGTTTGTGTCGCCGAAAAAGGGGATCGCTTAAACGTGCCCGCCACTCTTTTGTGTTTTTTCTACCGTTCTTTGCGGCGGCGGCGCGAGAAAATGTGGCACGAAATAGATGTCCATACAGCCATGTTGTAGATGAAAATTTATCGATGCTATGTAAGCTCGAAGTATAGAGGTAGCGGATGTGACGAAAGGAGGAAGGTTTTGCAGCCATTTTTAAGTTTCACGTGTCTTATGTATGGTCAGTTTGGTGACCGACGACGAAGATAACGACGACTGACTACGGTACGACGGCGGCGATGTTATGTACATATTATAGTTGACATCCTGGAGGGACGGAGAATTTCGCCTCAGGTACCTTGTGTCGAGCACTTTCATGACGCGTTCTTTGGATCTGGGAGGTTTTTTGCATTTGCAGGAAATAGACAAGTGGCATCACAAGGTGTTCAACCTAGACGGCGGATTGCCCACGTTGCAACGTCAGCAACAAAGAGACCACGATGGTCCTGTTTTTTTGCTTTCTTTTGCCTGAAGATGAAGAACATGTTCAAAGAAAGAGGGCCGTCAACTCGACCACGCCCTTTAATGTTGTTGAACCGAATACTTCGGCACTTAATCGTGCGAGTGCCGTGCTTGTACAAGTTGAACATCCGACCACGGGTCCATAGGATCGGAGTCCGTCTGCAGAGAAAAGTCTATTCCATTGAAGCTAGACGGCAATGCTCCCCGTCATATTTGCACTCGGTGCCAGCTCCCTCCACTTGCTGCATGTTGTGCTCCTCTCCTCTTATCTCGTAGCAGTCAATCAATATCGATCAAACCATCCTTTCTCTGCTCCATCCATCAGCACTACACATAGACTACACAGCAGTAGTAGGATCCTGGAGAGAAGAAACACCGATATTTTACTACCTGCTGTGCTACCCACCAAGACCCCGGCAATAAAAATTGGTTCACAATCTGTCCGAGTATTCCGGCCCACGGTGCTTTCTCTGCCGCAAGAGAGGGAGGGAGGGATGACTGAGTTTGTTGTTGTTTTTGTTTTTCTCCCATCATTGGACTCTGTCGTCTGCCCCTCTGGCCCCTATCCTCCACTTCTACTAGCTAGACGACCCAACCGGGGTCACGTAGGAGGGGGGGTTGGACCCCCTCCTGCGGTTCATGCCCGAGGTATTTTTATCGCGAGAAGGGTACAGCAATCCCTTCCCTCGCGACTTACGAAGTCGATTATGGTTTACTAACAAACGAGCTTTGCAGCGCGTCGCTTTCATCCTAGGCCAGGATTTATCTAGTGAGAAAAACTCTCTCTGTCGGGACTCGAACCCATGATCTGGTCCTTGGCAGGCTGCGAGGCTACCCACTAGACAACCGGGGCGAGTATGTTGTTTTTGTTGTTGCTGTTGTTGTTGTTGTTTCTCACATTACNTAACAAACGAGCTTTGCAGCGCGTCGCTTTCATCCTAGGCCAGGATTTATCTAGTGAGAAAAACTCTCTCTGTCGGGACTCGAACCCATGATCTGGTCCTTGGCAGGCTGCGAGGCTACCCACTAGACAACCGGGGCGAGTATGTTGTTTTTGTTGTTGCTGTTGTTGTTGTTGTTTCTCACATTACCTCTATTGTCCACAAAAAATGGGGAGCCCGTGGTCTCAAAACCCGGCACATCCGACGCCGCGGGGAAACAAAACAAAAAGAGGGGATAAACCGCTCGAAAAAAAATAAAAATAATAGAATAGCACAGGTATCGCACCGACCTTCGAAAAGAGCCCTCGGAAACCGATAAAAATAAAACAAAAACAAAAATACAGGAAGGGATGCCGCCAAGACACCACAAACGAAAGCTCGACTGCGGCAGTATTTACTGGTTGTTGGAGCCGTCTAGCCACGTTTCACTTTATGATGGGATCCTCTTTATTTGTAGAGTATCCGTCCGGGACAACTTGTCTATTCGCGTTTTGGGCAATACCTATTTTTTTATAATGAGAGATGGGACGTGAAAAAACGATATTCGTGATCGCCTCGTCGAGCTACGTCGATAGCTGCGTTTGTTTTCGTTTTTTGAGAAAATGCGACATTTTGACCATAATGATCCACGGAACCCCCAAATATATAGGATACCCCCATTCATTCCGCGGAACCCCCTGATTCTACGGCGAACCCCCCGAATTATACCACGGAACCCCCTATACTACCACGGAAAAACTTATGATTAAAAAGAATCGGATGCTAACAGGCGAGCCCCTATAGCGATAATAGTATGGGAGACAATGGTATATGACATTTATGTCATATGTCATTGATGGGAGAGGAGCGCAGAGCTGAGCGATGCTGCCCGGGGTTTCACAATGTATGCTGGCGTGCACAGGGCTCCCCGGGGCGCGTTTCTAGCTACCCTTTGCAACCCACTTTCATTACGCCCCCGCGACGACCGCCTGAGTGTTAAGCTGGCCTCTTCGCCAGGCGCGCCAACACCATCACAAGGGAGGTCATGTGCCAGGGTAGAGCGAGTTCCATTCTCGGTGAGCCTTTTTGTCGTGACTTCGCGAGGGCAGCAACCCGGGGATGGTTCCGAGCCGATTTCCGACTACCCTCCACGTCGCAGGCGGGTCTGCGTCGCTGAAGAGGAGGAGTTTCCTGCCGTCGCGTGTGTCGATAGTACATGTCTGAGGCTCTCTTGGGTAGAAATCCGTTTGGAAGATGGACTTGTGTCCGCAGACTTCACGCCAAAAATGCGGACCAAAAACCTCACCGTGGTAGGAGCACCCTTCGAGGAAGGGTTACACCAGCAGGTGTAAAAACTAGAGACTGCCCAGGCTCGGATCACACACCCCGACCACCAACGCGCGCCACGCCAGAGCACGTCAGTTGCGCAAAAAAAAACTTGTGGCTTCCACCATGCCGTCGGGATCATCTTAATGCTATGGGTATCTGAGACTTATCTAGTTTTAGCACAGNTCTCTTGGGTAGAAATCCGTTTGGAAGATGGACTTGTGTCCGCAGACTTCACGCCAAAAATGCGGACCAAAAACCTCACCGTGGTAGGAGCACCCTTCGAGGAAGGGTTACACCAGCAGGTGTAAAAACTAGAGACTGCCCAGGCTCGGATCACACACCCCGACCACCAACGCGCGCCACGCCAGAGCACGTCAGTTGCGCAAAAAAAAACTTGTGGCTTCCACCATGCCGTCGGGATCATCTTAATGCTATGGGTATCTGAGACTTATCTAGTTTTAGCACAGAACCGACCTGTCCACTTTCGCCGCCGCTGCTACAACAAGTAGTAGCAGTAGCGTCTGTTGTGTTTTGTATCGTTGGGACTGGTTCACAACACGTGCCTTGGTGGGCATAGTACCTGCCAGCCCACTTGTAGAAGTGGTTTCACACATAAGTCCTCTACAAAACATCCATGGGTACTCGTGGTTAGAAGGTACGGCACCCTCGACACCGCGAAGAAATAAAAAAACAAACGTATGTAGGCTGCCTACCGTATATGAGACAAGATAACACACCCCTTGGACGGATTTTCAAAGCTCGATTACTCCACGACGAAGAGAATGCATAAACGAAATGATACATGTTCGAAAAGCTATGAACAAGGCGGTTTTAACGCCGCCGTTTTCGGCGCTGTGACTGTTCCTGCAGTTTAGAAATCGAGCTTCGAAAATCGGTCAATGGGGTGTGTTATCTTGTGTCGTATACGGTACATACCACTCAGAGTGGGAGACAACGGAAGAAAAAGAAGGTAGGGTGGCCCAGCCCTGTCTGTTCCTGGTACGGTGGTTCCTATTTACGGTTTGGCGGCGGCTTCACGATTAGTGTGGAAATAGTTATTTAGGCTCTCGTAAGGTGCAGAAGCGCAGCAGACCCATGCCGTCTCCAACAAAAAATATATGGTCTTACATCAAACAGCGGCTTATTTTTTTTGTTTTGTCTCTCTTTCCCCTTGCCCCCCCCCAGAGGTACGCCGGGATGAAATTGATGCGAAACANGAAATAGTTATTTAGGCTCTCGTAAGGTGCAGAAGCGCAGCAGACCCATGCCGTCTCCAACAAAAAATATATGGTCTTACATCAAACAGCGGCTTATTTTTTTTGTTTTGTCTCTCTTTCCCCTTGCCCCCCCCCAGAGGTACGCCGGGATGAAATTGATGCGAAACATCATTTTCGGCGAGGGCAACGAAGGAGAAACCTCGTCACCAGTCAGGATTATTACGAGGCATTTTACGGTGAGAATTTATCGCGGAAAGTGTGGGTGGTGTCAATCGTGGTGTTGTTATCCACGACACAATGCTTGTTGCTCTCCGTATTCATTCTCTTGTAAGCCTTGTTCCCCACGTGTACCCATCTCTCAATACCCAGCACTGCACTGTGGCCATCGACGTATAGACTCGTCTACACGACAGCAGTAGTCTTCATGTCATCGCGCCGTTCGTAACGCTTTGTGCCCTCATGTCTGGCACACTGGGCAGGCGACCGGCGAGGAGAAAGAGGACAGCGATGATGCAGGAACACATCGCGAGATGCATACAGCGCGCAAGAGTAAGTTGAAGCCTCTTGGCTGTTAGAGTCACATTAGTCGCAGCAGTGAATACCGTTGTAGTCGTGTCATCCCTTGTTTGTTCTGCTGTGTGTTACTCCATTCGTTACGAACGATCGGTGTGTCGCCCTGTTCATATTCCGACGTCATTGCCGCGAAGAAAGGTGAACGCTCCAGACCGTCCAAACGAGAACAGATTGCGTCGGAGTCATATAATTTCCTTGTTGTGTTTTCGAATGCTGTTGGGTGCAAGGGCGCCGAGAGGACTCCGACGAGGAGGAGGATGACGGCGACGTGGAGGATTCGGACGAAGAGGCGGAGCGCGACAAGGATGCAGTCCGTGAGATGCATGAAGCCGCCAGAGGATTCGGTGATATTTCGGTGAGAACGGCTGTGCATATCGTTGCCTGCTCGCAATTTCAGACATGGTATCAGCCAAATGCTTCCAGTTGGCGTGAACTCGCATAGTCAGACCAGCATTTGTTGTTTTCTTGAGCCTATCATCACCATCGCATTGAGGGCGTAGTTGGAACAAACTTTTCACCCGAATCATTGTTGTGGGTTTGTCCGCGGCCGCCTCTGTGACGATGAGGCAGGATGTCGAAGGGTTTGTGTGTCATTTCCGCACCCGTGTGTGAAGAAGTCAAACTTCCACTCTCCATGTGTACGTTCCAGCGATGGTTCGAGCTTTGAGAGAGCGCGTCGTGTGTTTGGNACCAGCATTTGTTGTTTTCTTGAGCCTATCATCACCATCGCATTGAGGGCGTAGTTGGAACAAACTTTTCACCCGAATCATTGTTGTGGGTTTGTCCGCGGCCGCCTCTGTGACGATGAGGCAGGATGTCGAAGGGTTTGTGTGTCATTTCCGCACCCGTGTGTGAAGAAGTCAAACTTCCACTCTCCATGTGTACGTTCCAGCGATGGTTCGAGCTTTGAGAGAGCGCGTCGTGTGTTTGGTTCTGGGAAGGTGGTGTGTTGGAGCAACAACCACCCTTGGCGCTTAGGTTTAGAGTTAATATTTCCGATTTTTTTTTATTTCGCTTGTATTTCACGGCCATGTAGCTGAGGTACTCTCCCCGTGCCCGCGCTCCTCTCTTCGAACCGCCCCCCATCCCCTCTCGTTAATGCAGGAGTTGTACAAGGTGTACGTGAAAGAGCGTAAGAATTCCGTGGCCGTGGAGCTCTCGTACCCCAGTAAAAGATGTCAGATTTCAAGACCGCGCGGGCAAGTCCTGTACGACATCGCCGGATGGGCGGCCAGCAAGGCTTTGACGCATCAAGCAAGACACAATATTTCCCAGGATTGGGTGCTTGTCGTCCAACACAACACTCGCCGGTCCAGTCGGGAGGCGATATTTACTAATGTCATGCCGAGAGATATCGATCAGAAGAACGACCTGAAGAACGGTCCAGGACTTCCCTACCCGACGATGGATTGGGTAGAGTCTGGGTATGCCGTGGAGAGGGGCATTTTCTGAAAAACCCTATCTTCCTTGCTGCTTGCCTTGGGGACTTGCCAGCCGAGATTTTCAAAGTTGTAAGCGAGGCGGAGTCGTCAAGGAAATGTGGGGAAACTGCTGTCCACCTGGTGCTCCCGCCATCGACCCTAGTTTATCCCAGGAGATGTTTCTTTTCGAAGTCGGGAAGATCCTTGACGTGCGAATGGGTGACTACGCGAAGAGTGTAACGGAGAATACTTCCCTCAAGTTCACGAAGGCCGCGCTTGGTTTACGGCAACAGCTAAACGCACAGGTCAACACAAAGGGACGGGCGGGTGGAAGGGCCGGTAGTAGCGGAGCAGAGGGAGGTGTACAGGGGGACGAGGCCGCTGGAGGGGGTAAGGGGGACCTTGCTAAGCGCCGAAAGGGGGGGGGATGTCCAGGGCAGAGATTAGGGACAGATGCACTACAAAGCAACTTGTCGTGCTCACGAAAGCCGCAGAGATTCCGAAGGGCAATGTGAACTCAAGAATAGAGGATCTCCTCGATTATCTGGAGACGTTTGTGTGTGGTTCAGGCAGGAACCGGTTGGAGGGGCAGGCCCCAACGTGACGGGGGCTGGGCTAGCCGGAGGAGGTTGCGGGGGGCGTGGCTGTGAGAACGCGGGTGAGGGCAGCACCTTGACAGGAAGTGGGGAGGTGGCCTCTGCCGGTGGTGATTTGACGACGGAAGAAGTTCCTACGCAGGACGGGATGGACCACGACGATTTCCTTTCCCGGCCGATTGCAATGGATATCTCACTGTCGGTTTTGGAGGGGGCGGGTGTGTCTAGCGGGAGTGGTTCTTGATCAAGTTTCCAAGACAGAAGGTGAAGGCTTCGGTGGCGCCGGCTTTCGTTTTCTTATACTGTACATCAATTTTCAGGGATCATAACTGCCATCTGATTTGTGTGCGTGTCGAACTTGGCGTTCCCTCACGGTTTCCCTCTTCTCACCACAAGGCCCGCCGGTGCGTTACACACCTCAACCGCTCAGAACCATGCTCGCAATATTTGTCTTCTGTGCTTGCTAAGGGCAGCAGCTACATAGTAGTCGTCTTCACCGCATTAAGCCCAGAGCGTTGCTGTGGCAAGGCGGGGTTTAATTGCGTCCATTATTATTAACTGATCAACAAGGAAGCGTACAGTACAACGATCCCAAACGTCTTCAACACCGGTAAACCAATTCTGACGAAGAGAATTGATCTCAAGTTGCTAATACCTTTCTACCACCCAGGACATATCATCCAAAAGGCTCTGTTACTGAAGAATCCGAACGTCGATCCGATACGTGTGCACCCAAAATTGTGGACATGACTATCTACATAGAGAGGATATCGGGGGGGGACTGGCAACCGAGAAGCCCTAACCTGTGTGCATTGTACATCCGGTGCGCAGCAGGGAGGGAAACGTATCGAAACTTCAAAAAGACAAAAACAATTCTAGAGAAAACTTCGCAAAAAAAAAAAGATAATTCGACAACGGGTGTAATACACCTGCTGGTTTTGCGTAACCGGGAAGTCACTCCAACACGTGCTGCCCAGGTTGGGCGGGCGAGCCCCCTACCCCAACATAAAAAAGAAAAAAACGAAAAAAAATACGGCTGGGCTCGATAACGGGAGCGCCAGACTCGCTCCTCCCGCATACCGTCCTATCCGTTTCACACTCTGCACAACAGTGCGTGGGCAAGCCCCATGCTTCCGCAAAGAAACATGACATGGCCTGCTGGGCACGCTGGGATTGTAGTCTACGGTCTACCTAGTGCTGTTCCCGGTAGAAAAAACGAAACACCTGCAATCTTGTAGCCCTCTCTCGTCATCTCTATGCCCTGTCTACTTGACCTGGAGCAGCAAGTGCTACCTTTTCCGCTTCTAAATCTCTCGAGGAGCGAATGGGTTGAAGACTACGGGAGTCTGACCTGCAGAGGCTGGTGTCGACTCTTGGGATGCACTACCCTCTACCGTAGGGTCCGCACGGGTTTGACAACGCTTAGGTACCGCGGGAACATCACAGCTGAGGCAGGGTTCCTCGAGGGCGCCCGCATCGTAGCAGACCGCTCTTCGTCGGTCACGGGGAGGATGATCTGTCCCCGGACCCCGGACGCGATGAAGTCATTTCCTTTCCGCGAAGTCCGATTGTGATTCGCGCGGGAACCCCCTTGCAAACCACGATTCAGGTCCCCTCGTGCTGCCCGTTCTTTCGCTTGCGTAGCCGTCGGGTTTCTGTGCGACCCAAGGCCTTGGCGCGTGTGCCCGAACCGGTGTTCCACGGGATCCTGTGGGGGGGCAGAAGGCGAAGTGGCGAAAGCCAACGCTAAGGGCCGAGGATCGGGGGACGAGAATGAGCAGGACAGAGGGACGTATAGCGCGGCACCTCTTAAAAAACCCAGGCCTAGAGCTTCGTCGACAAGCTGCGCATGTTCATCAACAACATTTACACGCTGGAGACATGCTCCTACACCCCACCCCCGGACTCTGTGGTGTCACACTTACCCGTTGTCTCGAAGCGCCGCGACCGCTCTCAAATGAGCGATGGCTCCAGCTGGGCGTGGGATGTGCTTGTTTCCTCGGTGCCCCCGAATCCTTCCCCGGCGTTGAAGACATCGCTTTCAGCCTGTCAGAAGCCGTCGCGGTGGGAACGATGAAATACACGGGAACTTGGCACTCGGCTAGACGACAATGCATGCACATGTTCACGGGTTAGGTTATAAGGCCCTGGTAAAACACTACAACACTACAAATTGCCATAAGCACTTGTCGCTGAAGATGTAGATTCCCGGCGGGAGCGCGGCGTGCGGAGGGTGATCGGTTTATTCTCGCGGCGTACAGTAGTATGTAGTATGTCCGGTTTTTGGTGTCGCCGTGTGCAACGATATATGTACGTATTTAAGTGCCTCACTACTTCGGAATGACTGCATTCAGACTCAGCAATCGACGACAGCTTCACTCTCGGCAGTCACAGCAATAAAAAGCACTCGCGCGCGGAACATCGAGCACAAGCCCTACCGCAAGTAAGAGGGGTGTTATTCTAAGTAATTTCCATGTTGTGGGTTGCTGCCTCTTTCAGCAGAGGAACTGAGAGAATTATGGGTCGCATCTTGAAACCCTAGCTACTTGTTGCTAACACCGTAAACGACGTTTGAAAGTACAGCAGCGAATATGTTGGAGGAACTCAAGAGTATCGACGAGTTGTCACATGTCCGGAGTGTCGACATCGTGCAGATTCGGCAGTACCGGGGAGAGCCTAACCGTTCTAGCTGACAATACGGCTTTCGATTCGGCGAACGATCCTTACACTGACAACAGAATCAGTGGTCGGCAGGGCTCACGGGCTCATGGACCGTGATAACGCCTTGCGCCTGCGGACAGAGTCTGTCTAGATCTGAGCGCGTTCAAAATGTGTCTCCTTTGGATCTCATCTCTATCGCTCGAGTGATGCAAGAGCAGTAACACAACGCCCTCAAATGGACACAGGGACTCGTGGTCGCACAACACGATCAAACTTGAAGCCGAGTGACAAAAGCCCCAAAGTTTATTCTGTCCATGCGGAGGCACTTGGCGTGCTTTGGCGTGGCGCGCGCTGGTGGTCGGGGTGTGTGATCCGAGCCTGGGCAGTTTCTAGTTTTTACACCTGCTGGTGTAACCCTTCCTCGCAGGGTGCTCCTACCACGGTGAGATTTT
>CACKRE030005078.1:65735-76890 GCA_902602495.3 Ectocarpus sp. CCAP 1310/34 | reverse complement strand
CCCCCCCCCCCCCCTCCCCGAAGGGCCGCGAAGAAATGTTTCTTTCGCGGTACATTTGTAGTTGGTTTTGAAGTCTCAAGAATACAGTAGTGCTTGGGGCAAACCCCCAAGCTGTCAAGCTCTGAACGTCTCAAAGCTTCTGCGACAAGTCCACCAGGACCATTAGACCTTGGGCGAAAGTGACGAAATACCGTCAGCAAACGACACACCAGAACCAAAAAGCACATCACAACCATGCGTGGAACATCATCAATCCAAGCTTACTCAAGCCGGCAACATACCGGAGAGGGGCTGGCGAAGAGCCTACGGTGGTGGCTTCGCCTTGGCCACGTCCAACACTCGTAACAATAGCAATTTGCCGTGCGTTGACCGGTACTTATTATGCCCGAAGCCCCCCACCTCCCTCAACAAGACTAAACAGCCGCTTTTTCGGGCGCTTTCGCCTCGAGCGCCTTCATCCTCCATCCTCCTCCCTAACCCTAACGCTAATCCTAACCCTAATCCTCCTCCAAACTCTGCTACGGTGCCGTTGGCTGCGGTACAGGCAAGCTCGCCCAGGGGCTACGTCGATTGTACTAAACACCGCCGTGCATGAAATGTGCCCCCTTTCAGTAGGATTTTATTGTATGGACTCGATTTGTTAAGGAAATTGTATGGCGTTTCGGGGGGGGCATTCTCATTTGTATTGCATGCCTAAGCGGTTAGCCCATTGGCCACACCTCCTCGCGAGGACGGAGCACTATGTTCCCACAGGACCGATCACCGATGGTCAATCGTTTTTTCCTACTTTGCCAAAGGTGACTCAACAATGTTTTCCCTAATTCACCTATCCTATCGATATCACTTCCCGCCTTTTCAACCCGCCCAGTACCGCTACCATCTTCTCCTGGCTATTCCATGCCTCAATCATCTCCCTGTATCTCCCCTCTACTTTTCGCAGCTCAGTCATGCCCACTTTCCTGTCCGTCGTTTTCGACGAGCATTCCGCAACTATACTAACAAGGTCTTCGCACTCGGAGCCGCAATCACATTTGAACTTTTCGTCTTCATCGTCTCCTTCCTCAATCTTCGTCTGCCTCGAAGGCCGATGTCTCCGGTTCTGAATTCGACCTTCAGCTCTGTCTCGGCAGTCATTGGTCCATGTAGGTACTCCTTGAACCCTATGCCTTCTTTCAACATTCCGTCCAATTCTAGAACCTCCTTATCCTTGCCGTGGGTTTTTTGGTCAGGACCTTTTCTCTCTTGGCACAAGCAACAGGGGGGAGCTTCCCCCCCGCCGCCGAAGAGATCCAAAATTAAGCTTTGGGGTTAGGCATCGGCGTTTGCTTAGTTGATCGCACATTGGGTCAAACGTCATGACCATTGTTGTACCTCAGTGAGTCTGGGGCACCATTAGAATATTCTCCATGGGTGTGTCGTGGTACAGTACCCCCATGACAGAGAGCGTCGAATCTCTACTGAGCTGCTGTGGAGTACCGAGAGCGTCTCCCGTCTCCCGAGCGTCTGACGTTGGATTAGCAGCGTAGGTCTATTCCTCGATTCATCATTCATGATGAGGGTTGTGTGTGCACAAAAACAAAAGATGGAATACAAAATGTTGGACCGCCTCTGTTGTTCAATAGACCAAAGACTGCTGTGCCCTCTAGACAAACGGAGGTAACCAAGATATTTCACCCGACACCTGGATCGTAAACATTCTAAGAAAGTTGTTTGGCATTTCGCGACCGAAGAGGATGGAGTATCTGTAGATCAAAGCGATAGCTCTTGGAAAAGCCTCACGACACCGTTCTGACACCGATCCTGCTGTGGACTACGTTGTCATCGATCGGTGTCATAGTCGTGCATGCCGTAGTCGTTAGACCATTGACCTCGCATCCCTACAAAGCCGAGACGGAGCACGCCGGGTTCTCACCGGACCAGGCTCTCACATCACCAAGCGCGAAGCGCCGTGAGATATTCGGCGAGTCGCATGAAGGGTGCGCTGCATCCTGCTAAGGGTTTTCGGCATCTTGTGCTTACTTCCTTGCGTACGGATGACAGCTGCGTATGACTTAATTTATTTTCTGGTGCTTTCACTTCCTGAGACAGTTGTAAGCACTGTGTAACTGCCTCGAGGGTGCTTGACCATTTTAACACAACGTGGTGCGATCATCCCCCTTGCGCGGAGTGAGGGTTCTCCACCCCGCACAACATGATCTACTCGACCACCATTATGGTTACCGCCAAAAAAAAAAACGGAGGTAAAAAAAAAAAACGGTAACCTGGTTGCCGAGTTCACGAAGTGAATTGGCTTGTTTTACAACGTCGTTGCCAAGCGACGAAAACCCAACCCCGATGGCAAACACGGGGAGGGGTGATATATTGTGTCATATACGAGACTGACCACCATGTCGGCACCACTGCACTCTTTGCGGCGGTGATTGGGGCCGGGGGTGTGACATCTTCTGCCTCCTACGGTGTGCACAGAAAACTAGACTGTATCTATCTACACATCCAGTATTGATTTTCAGAGTTTTTGCAGCAATGTTTCAGTAAAGCATCTCGTCCGTATCCGTGGACGTCCATGGACGTTTCCGTGGACCGTCCCCGGATGTGGGTGGACGCGTCCGTGGACCACCGTCCACGGGCAATTCATTGGACATGTCCACGGGCACCTTTCCGGTGTCCGTGGACATCCGTGGACGTCCATGGGCACGTCCATAGTAATGTCGAATAATGTATATCATTGGTTGATGCACATGCATACACCCACGAAGAAACAACAACGACGTCTTCCCGCTGTGCGGACGCAAAGACGCACATCTGGAAGAGGCACGCATGCGGCATATACCTGGTGGCAAGCGCATCACACCTACATGACATTGCCGAGGAGCACGAGCAGCAGCGTAGACATATAATTGTGACACACGGATGGAAAATACTCTTGCGTCAGGCACACAACTTACACGCCATCACATTCGTCTCAAGCCTTCCGAATTTCCCAAGTGAAAGCAAGCAGTCTACAACATACACATGCACCATAGCCGTTGATGTCCATAACTTTGATGCGAGAGACCCAGCAGCAGAAACAGCAGGCAGGGCACGGCTTTGGCGAAGACAGTCAGCAGCCAGTAGCGCGGCGCAAGTACGCAACCTGAACAGATCCCGGGAAAACATCCTGACAACACACAGCTGTAGACCCTCGCGCCCTCGACGGTTTCTCTTCATGGTAGGCGTGATCTGGACTTGGGGGATGGGTATTTTATGATGTGTGTTTGTGAACATCGGTCTGCTGTTGTTGAGCAGTCGGTTGGACTCACTCAACATCAATAAGCACCCCCCGCCAGGTTACACATGACGCACGACTATACCCACGGCGCGCAGGTCGTATAGGCTCAGCCCCTCCTGGTTCTCAGATTTTCTCGGATCAGTGTCCCAGGGGTGATGATTGGTGGTGTTGTTGTGTCTCTGTCTCTGTTCCTTCTTTTGGTTTCATGAGCGAGCGCGTGCGATCTCCGTTTTTGCATTCCCCTTTTCGCGGAGAAACCCCGGGGTTAGGGACAGCGGTCTCCTACGAACTTAGGGCACAAACGCTTGTGTAGCACGGTCATCTGCTTTTGAAGGACGACCAATCCAGTGTGACATAGAGCGCTCTGTTTTTCTTCGTCTGAAGCGATCAGATCGTTAATCAGTGCCCTGTAGATGTCGTTCTGGTCCCAAAGGTGGGTTGTTTCTGCTTTCCGGAAACCAGTTTTGGGGCCGCTACTACACGCGGCAGAATAGGCCGATAAATCGAGCCTTTTTTTCCCTCCTGGGGATGAAGAAAAAAAATGGTCGCGCTTCGCGCTCCACTGCTCATTACAAACAGACATTCACGTTAAATAGATCACCAGATATGGTTAGTTAGTGTTGGGGGGGTTGGAGGACACGGTGTGCAACAACCAGAACAATGTTGGGGTGTTGGGATGTAGTGGTTCCCGAAGGTTCCCTCATGGTGATCAGTTGCGTCTCAGCTCGTCGTGTGGCTGCACAACAGTACGGAGCTTAGCCATGAAATATTGTTGCTTATCTTGTCTCGTGTGTTGCTGCTTGACTTTGGGTACTAGCTAGGATTTCCAGCGACAGTGATCATCCGCGCAACTAGTCTCGCATAACTTGCCGATCATGTTTTTAGAGATAGCCAAGGTGCCGATCTTGGTTTTTGTGAGGAATTCGTGTCCGACCCGATGTATGTTCGCATGCGGCGCCTAGTCGCTACGGTCAGCGTGCAGTGACAAGCGCTCACCCACCTCCCCGAGCTTTGTGACTTGTCTACACAGGTCGGTAGAGTTCGCCCTAACCCCAGTGCTCAAGTCACCATTCATCAGGCCTGTTGTGATATTTTCACACAGATCATGCAGTAGCTCACCTATGTCTGTCAGATCAGGATGGAGCAAACTAGACTACTCCAATCATTTCTGTGTGTCCTTCACACAACCATGGAGCACACATTCTCAGATCGCCTACGTCCTTCAGATAACCACGGAGTAAACGTGCTCAGATGAGGTATGTCCTTCACATCGCCTCGGAGCACACACAGAGATCACCTGTGTCGTTCAGATCACCTGAGCACACATACCTCTGATCACCGATCTCTCAGATCACTTCAGGCAACCAAACCCCGATCACCTGTCCCCCGCAGCCACCCACATGTTTATTCAATAAAGTTACACCTTTAGACTAGTCAGCGCTGACTAGTCTAATGGTGTAACTTTATCTTACAAAATATATGCTCAGAGCTTATTTGCACCCGGCTGGATCACACTTTGGGTTGGTGAGTGAGTAGAGATCTCCGGGGACGGACCCGTCGCCAGACGCTGCCTGAAAGAAGTAAATGGTTCTTGGGAAAGTGAACAGCCGGAATTTGAACTCGTGCGTGCATTCTTCAGCGCTAAGTGTGAAACCGCTGACCAGTGTAAAGGTGAAACTTCATCGAATGAAGANACTGCGCGGCGTGGGTGGGACAACATACATTGTGCGCGGGGTGATCAGAAGGACAGCATTGTAAGATAAAGCTACACCATTAGTCTAGTCAGCGCTGACTAGTCTAAAGGTGTAAGTTCATCGAATAAAAGGTATGCGCTCAGCTCATTAGCACACGGCAGGATCACTTGGGTTTTTATGGCTTCATCACTGGGATTGAGAGCAGGGATCTCCGGGGACGGACCCCTAGCCAGACGCTGAAAGTTCTAGGTGCACTTCAGCGTCTGGCGAGGGGACGAGTAATCAAGGATACCCGCACGAGTTCAAATACCGGCAGGATCCCTATTCTTTACAAAAAGTGCACCTAGAACTTTCAGCGTCTGGCGAGGGGTCCGTCCCCGGAGATCCCTGCTCTCAATCCCAGTGATGAAGCCATAAAAACCCAAGTGATCCTGCCGTGTGCTAATGAGCTGAGCGCATACCTTTTATTCGATGAACTTACACCTTTAGACTAGTCAGCGCTGACTAGACTAATGGTGTAGCTTTATCTTACAATGCTGTCCTTCTGATCACCCCGCGCACAATGTATGTTGTCCCACCCACGCCGCGCAGTTCACGCGTGATGTAAATAGGGTACCTGGGAATGTTCAGCGAATGACATAGATTCAATCACGATGCACAGGTCGTGTGGCGTGGAAGGACAATCAATTCCACTTGGATTTGTTTGTGTTTGTCGTGTCCCTTCACCCTCGTACTTCATGGTATTTTTGTTCAGGTATTTTCTCGCAGCACGATGACTTTTAGTCTGGTCTGGTCATAGCCTATGTGGAAAGCAAGTGGTACAGGAATACTTGTATGGATTGATCGGATTCATAGCATGTTGAAGATTAGTACATGTCATTTGCTTCCTGGTTGAACACCAGTCTGGAGCCAGAGAAAGGCATGCCCAACGCAATCTCTCCAGGTGTCATTCCGAAATACAGTAGAACTTGCATCTTGAAGTGTTAGCGCACATACTCCTACAGCTACCAACGGCTAGCAAACCCGAACGCGTCTTGGAAATCCAATGTAAAAGGTGCAAATCTCCATTTTATTCCAACACATGCATCGAATATCCCTTGAAAACGACAACTCCAGAGCAAACATTCATCGATCTTCCGTGTCTTTCGGATAGCGTCGGGCAAACATACCCCGGTCACCTACCCCATGTCCCACAGCCCGACCACCCGCAAAGATCCAGATCACCTTTGCCGTTCCGATTGCGTCGGGCAGACATTCCCCGACCACGCATACCGTGTGAGATTTTCCATCGGCTGCTCATCATATTTTTCAGTCGGATTTCCATAGTGTTGACCTACTCTTCTGCGGTCTAAGCCACGTTCTACACGCCCTGCAAACTTCGCCGGTCGCAGGTGATTTTCAGCATGTTGGCGGCGTTCGAGTTCTTGGGCAGAATGCCGGGGATGTTGGCTCTCTGCCTCGTCTGCAACAACAGCACCTCCATTGACCATCCCGAAAACATCAAGACCATCACAAGGGACCAGCTCCACAACATGGTTTACCCCCGCGACCCCCCACGGTCCCGAAAAAGGTGCGTTGTGGACTACGTACATTGTGCGAGACGATTTCCAAGTCGCATTCAGTGCTGACGATGTGTTCACTCCCAATTTCCTGCGCAGCAGAGGAAAAGCTTGTATTGTGAGGAATCTTGAGGGGAGGATGGCTGATCCCTGTTGCTTTGACGAATATTGGCAAGCGCCGCAGAGAATTTTTCCTGTGTGACCCCAGATCTTGGCTCTTCGGTGGAAGAGGCAAGGTCTTATGGTAGTGAAAATGGAAGCCACACAAATATCTAGACTATGGGAGGAAAAACTGAAGCAAGCATGCATATGCATATTTTAAACGTTCTTCAATTGGTGCGACTAAAGGATGAGCAGATAAACCCCAGCACCAACAACGACGTACCCAAGGCCGCCAGCAAGAAATCAAACCCAACCGAAAATACGCCAGAGGTGAGTGATACTTTTGCGATCATGTTTTACGATCACTGCCTCACACACCCCTCCTCTACCGGTGGTGTACCTCTTCCTGGCGGCGGTTATTACCTGTCGTGCTGGTCTTCTTCTGTCGCTTTCTGACCAGGAGGGATTTCGCTGCGATGGCGTTGTACGGGATGCTTGCCGCGGTCGTGCCGGTGGTGATCCTCCTCTCGTTCTTCCCAACGTGGACATCTCTCTTTGACGAACCGGTTTGGATTAGGGTAGTGCCCTCGGTCTTGGCCGTGGTCGCGGTGATAGAGTCGATGGCGGGCTCGGCGTACATAGATGCGAACCAGTCGTGCTTCGTCCTTACGGTCATGTACGCCCACACCAAGATCATGTCGCTCTTCTTGCTCGTGTGCGGCGCAAATCGGCTGTTGCTTGGAGAGGAGGGAGAGGACGGTGGTGGGGATAAGGGTGTCATGGTGCTTGGAATCCCTTTGGCTATCCTGCAGCTGATCAAGGTAGCCTCGGCAGGCGTAGCCGCGGTGAACTATCTCCGGGGGAGACCGGACGAGCGACTGCCCACACTTCGCGGTACGCTGAGGCTGTGTACCTTCTGTCAGATATATTGAGTTTTGTTAGCCAACGAGTCGTGGTGGGAGAGGGTGTTGGACCCTGTGCCGTGTGCGTGGCCAGACGTTGTGGATGCCAGGGCGGTGGTTTGAATAGCCGAAGCCGTTGTTCTGGCGGTGTGGCCGTTGCTTGAGGCCACACGCGGAAGGCATCTAAGCACGGACGTCAGAACCTCCGTATTTTGGGTACTTTAGCGGACTACAGCCAGCGTTCGCGGGCCCGCTTCGTAGAGGGAAATCGGCCCTCAAACGAATCATTGTGGCTTTGAAATTTGTGTAACCGATATGTTTTCTCGGAAATTCGTTCGGGATGGCCCCCCTGCTACTATAGGAGGCCAGCAAAGCGATCCGGAGACCGCTTGTTACGTCGAGCTTGTTCTTCAAAGTTTTTAAGCGCATGAAAGAACAGTTGAATGAATCGAAAGGAAACAATACTTGTAGATATTAGTACGTCATACTGGCAGCGGGGCACGTTTGCAGGAAAAGGCGATATCTGCAGAGGATAATCCGGTGCACCCTGTGACTCTTGTGATGTGTCGAGCCTTCATCAAAGATAGCTTCGTGTCTCGGGAAAGCACCGTGTCAATCGGATATTTCGTCTCAACTTAGCCTTGGGCTAAGCTCCAGTGCCTGAACGTGCCAGCACGCACGACGCCTCTTTCTTCATGGTGTCCTCTACTGATGACGGTAGGACGCATACGACCTCCGATACATGAGATTCAACAATAATATGTTGAACTACTTCGAGCGAAGAACATCTCAACGGCTGAAAGGTGTGCTCCTGTCAAATATTGGAGCACGTAAGTATGGATATAGAGCCAGCGTCAAAAGGGGTGTCTTCAAGTGGATGCTGAGATTACCCCGGTACCTTCCATGCACTTGACAGCTTTCATCTTGAAAGTGAATCCGACCGACTTTCAAGAGAGAGACTGCATTAGGTATTGCCATGTTGACACCTCCTACTGTACCTCCTACACAGCAGTGGCTGGGCGTGTCCCACAAGGACTGCGTCCAACGCTGCTGCCCAGTCTCCATCTCACTAATCACTCATCACTCATCACGTCGCGCGGGAAAAGAAACGATACTTTATTTGTCGCCTGTGGCGGCCCCTATGCATACGTACGTCGGGGGCGGTGGGTGCTCCGGAAACTCCTACGCGGGGAGTCTGGCTGGGGAGAATATACACAATCAAAAGAAATGATGATGTACAGCAGCAGTCTAGCCGTTGTGGGCGGCGACACCTCAAGGCGGGAATGTCGTTTGCGCAGAAGAAAATAAAGGCGGCGTAGCGGTGTATGCGATACCCCGTGCCCCTTGAAGGGCAAGTGAGCAAGTCGGCAAGTTGGTGGGGTGGGTTTGCGGGGACGAGGGGGGACCCCCCCCTCTCCCCCCGTTGAACCCACCAGGAAAAATAGGCCATATACATCACCACCCACTTGATCTACCCTATGCATGACGTGACGGGTACGTTACCTGAAACTGCTGTTGTGAACCGGTCCCGCCGCCGCGCGGTATCGACGCAGTAGACTGCCGTCTCCGAGGTTGCTGTGGAGTCGTTAGGGGCTGGGCTCAAGAGTGCAAGCGGCGGCTGCACGTGGCGCGGTCGAAGGAGCGTGTTTTCTTTGTCGTCCACCACGGGCGAGGGCCGGTCAGAAGTGAGGAGGGAATCCAAATGTCCATGACATGATGACGCTTTCCCCGGACGACCCAATCCCTTGTGGTACGCTTTCGACAGCAGCATCCGGTGGTCCGGCGGTTCGCGTTTGTTCCTGCGTTGCGAATGGTCGGTTCCTCCCGATGATCTCCGCGAAAGGGCGCCGATCAACCTTGATATACTCGGGAGTCCATGGTGTAAAGAAAGCGGTCTACCCACACAGGTGGCCAGTGGGCACGGTTAAGGGGGGTTAACGTGACATGTAACCCCTAAGCGTTGTGTAACCTGCGTAACCCGGTCGGGCGCACCGTTGCCAACCTCCAAGGTCAGGCAGGGGTTCGAAACGCCGGTCCAAACCCAGTTAAGGGAAATTTGTATCCGTGCTTGGTTGCAGGCGAGGTTGTCCAAGCCCGAGAATGTCCATGCCTTGCCGCGAAAACTATGTACCAGCCGGTGTCCACAGAAAACACGACACACCGATTTATCGGACATTCGCGGCATATATATATATATAAAAACACAAACTTGAAGAGTGCCGGCATTTGTAAGACCGATTTTTCTATGGTTGACTACCGTTGGACGCGCAAAAATAAAAACACTACACCCCCCCCATCTCCGCACCACCAGTACTATTTTCAAAGGAAGCTCCTCCTCGCCGCTGATCTGCAACTAGCTGCCCACCGTTCACCCCGCGAGTAGTNAATGTCCATGCCTTGCCGCGAAAACTATGTACCAGCCGGTGTCCACAGAAAACACGACACACCGATTTATCGGACATTCGCGGCATATATATATATATAAAAACACAAACTTGAAGAGTGCCGGCATTTGTAAGACCGATTTTTCTATGGTTGACTACCGTTGGACGCGCAAAAATAAAAACACTACACCCCCCCCATCTCCGCACCACCAGTACTATTTTCAAAGGAAGCTCCTCCTCGCCGCTGATCTGCAACTAGCTGCCCACCGTTCACCCCGCGAGTAGTCCCTCACCCCTTCGTGAGTGCTCATTATATCTTGCAGCTGTCGCGTTTTGGGAGCTCTGTTCTTACACCACAAAGAAATCCGGGTTCGTTCTTGTTCTTAACACCACGTCGGGCCTGAGCACGCGCGTGTTGTTGTAATTATCAATTTGTCGACAATTTCTTTGACTTTGACTTTTTTTCGAGGCGGCATTTCTTAACTAACTGCCAAGTTCTTAAGTGCGAGCGCCATCTTCATCTCTGATGATCATGATGTAGTGCCGGGAGCAACATAGACAGACATGGGCCTACTTTATTTGATATATATATTTTATTTATTTATTTTTGCCTTCCGACAATTGCAGATGTACCTCAGAAAACTTTCACTTAATGTCTCATACTCTACATGAATATTAAACCAATACGAAGTACAACAACATATGTAGGGCTTATTTCTACTGTCATTTACATCGTAAAAGTATCTCCTCTTCAACTTACCAATGACAATCCTGATGGTATCCTATATGCGTTCGTAAGCTTGCTAAAATACTACTGCGTTGATGTCCGCTTGTAAAAGCTGAAATCCAACAAATGCTTTGATCCATGCTACATCTCCGTGTTGGAAAAGCCCTTTCATCTCCGTTCATGATAACATCTTACCCTATTCTACGCAAATCTGTCACATCTACTCTCAAACAAGACGTCAACTTCAAACGAAAACGCGTTCTACGATGCGTCTACACTCCATCCCCATATCATTGGCGTTGACTGGTCCGAGGTCGATCTTGTTCGCCTGTTTTCGGCGTCTTGACGCCCGCGCAATGCGAGCTTGTACCTCTGCACTCGCCGAGATATGGCCACCTGTGTAGCCACCGAAACGATCTGAAGAAGTCGTTCCTTGAAGACTCCTTTCAGAGCCATCGTTCCTCCGTCCCTTCCTCCCACGGCATGTGTCGCACGTTCATCGTATATTGTGTAACCCTC
>CACKRE030005078.1:27368-38507 GCA_902602495.3 Ectocarpus sp. CCAP 1310/34 | reverse complement strand
CACCGGACCAGGCTCTCACATCACCAAGCGCGAAGCGCCGTGAGATATTCGGCGAGTCGCATGAAGGGTGCGCTGCATCCTGCTAAGGGTTTTCGGCATCTTGTGCTTACTTCCTTGCGTATGGAAGACAGCTGCGTATGACTTGATATTTTTTCTGGTGCTTTCACTTCCTGACAGTTGTAATCACTGTGTAACTGCCTCGAGGGTGCTTGACCATTTTAACACAACGTGGCGCGATCATCCCTCTTGCGCGGAGTGAGGGTTCTCGACCCCGCACAACATGATCTACTCGACCACCATTATGGTTACCGCCAAAAAAAAAACGGAGGTAAAAAAAAAAAACGGGAACCTGGTTGCCGAGCTCACGAAGTGAATTGGCTTGTTTTACAACGTCGTTGCCAAGCGACGAAAACCCAACCCCGATGGCAAACACCGGGGGGGGGCGGAGGGCGGGGGGGGGGGCTACTCATGTTTTGATGCCATATGCATAGATGCAGGACCATCGACCGCGAGTCGTCGGGAGAACGCAGCATTGATAAACCGAGGCCCGGAAAGGGCAGAGACCACGGTGGGCGGAACATAAGGTCAGTTTTAGACGGCGGGGAGGTTGGCGACACAACGCTTGGTTCACACCAATGGCGGCATTTGACGGGCACAGGAGCGCGTGTTGCTGAGAAACAGCAGGCAGGGATTGGGAGCAGTCCGTTGCCGGAGAGAAATGATGGGCAGCTGCTACTGTCCTGGCCGCTGCTGTGATACGAATGACAGGTACAGGTAGAACGTAGACCAGAGGCATCGGAGGGGAAGGAAGACAATTTTGCAAGGGCGGGTCTCGTCCATGCTACTTCTGATGGTTGTGTGCTCTCATCTGTTGCACGTCCCCAGGTGGAGTAAAGAATCAAGACAACAAGACGCTACCACCAACAACCAACACATAACCGCCGGAGAAAACCCCAAACGAGGAGAGGAAGAGATGGTGCGCATGGCAACAAACAGAAGGACGGTGAACCCACCTTGATGGGATTGCCCTCTCTCCAATGCCCCGCCCACACCCTCCCGTCCCGCCAAGTGTACTCTCCCTGCAGTGACAGGTATTGTGGTCACACCACCCCCGCGAACATGAAGGGGGGAGAGGGCAGGAAGAGAAGGGCATGGGGAGAGGAACAGATGAGGAGAAATGACAAGGAGGCGTAGGGGAGGGGCACGTGAGAAAGAACACAAGGAGCGTACGTAAGGGGTAGGGCAGGAAGGGTGATGGGGAAGGACAAGGCAGGGACCTGCAGAAGTATGAAAAAAAAAACGGCAATGTATTCGCAGCTACATACGTATCACGGCCGTGTTTGCCAAAGGATGAACGAAAAGGGTGCGCATCGACGGAAGTGACTCGCTTTGCGTCAGCAGCCCCCCGCCTCTGCGACATTCCGCCAGGGTAATGTATCGCCAGATACCCACGATACGGGATACACGGGATACGCAAAAGTCAGTCAGCTACAAGATGCACGCAGCGTTTCCCAGAGTTTCGCCGCGTTTCTTTCTCACCACGCCGTGCCGCTTGTCGTAAGCCCAGGAACCCTTGTATACGCTGCCGTCGGGGTAATACCTCGTGCCCTCGCCGTGACGGAGACCGTTCAACCAGGTCCCCGTGTAAGATTTACCGTCGGGGTATGTGAATGTACCCTTGGTAGGAGGGGCAGGGGGCGGAATCGGATAAGACAAACAAACGGTGTTCGCGGGGCACCACAATAAATAAGAAAACGGAGTCCACCGTCAAACGGATCGGAAAAGGTCGCAAGGCAGCCGCATGATGTTAACTTATACCCGCTTGCGACTTTTTATTTGTTTCGAGTCGAAAAAAACGACAAGCGGACGGGCAGAAGAAGTCTCCATATCGCAAGCAAAGACGCCCACGAAACATTTCATTGGTTGAACACTCGGACAACCGCAGTATTACCGCCTTGTTAGGGTCATCAGATTTTTTGGTGCGCTGGTGGGGCTCACCACGCTGCCCTCTCTTGCCCCGTACAAGAAAATGTGATCGTGATTGGTATACCGCAAGATGAACAGTCGATTCGATTGGTCGATTCGATTGGTTCTCTCTCTCTCACCTCGCCGCTCTTCTTCCCTCGAACGAGATTTCCATCGTAGGCCTCGCCCCTTGGCGATGTCCAGTAGCCCTGCAAAAAAAAAAAGAGGAACAAAGTCAGACAGAAAAAACAAGAGACCAACATGAAAAACACCCCAAATCAGTGCGAGTTTCCACGAAGTCAGGAAAATGGAGCGGGTGATCAACGAATCGGTCCAACGAAGCAATCAAGATAGTAATCAGCCAAAGACGAGCAAAAACCACAATCCTACACCCCCAGCACGGAATTAAAAAATGTTTGTCAAACTACTTTTTGGAAAATCCCTCACAAAATACGGTGTCCACGGACTCTCGCGCACAGCAGGATTCACAAAAGAAAGAAGTGTGTACATGATAGAAGAACGCGGCTAAATAGTACTGGCCGTTCATTAGTCTAGTGGCCGATGGCAGTTGTTGAAAAACGAAGAAAAGAGAAAACGGTTCAAGCGATGCCCAATGCATTCCGCGTCGCCCCCGCTCCGTGTCGTCACCTTTCCGTGCGGCTTCCCGTCCTTCCACTCCCCGTCGAACGTCCTTCCATCCGTCCAACGCTGCCACCCCTGTGAAATAATGCTATCGGCGATGAGAAAGAAGGCCGTTGGGAAATTTGGTACAGCAGCTACAACTACAAGATCAACAACAGCAGAGTAACAGCTACAAAATATCGCGAGGCAAAACAACAAAGACAGAGGCAACCAATATGTGCCATCACGAGAGAGAGCGCAAAAAACTGCTTCCTCAAACAACACTCTTCCGTAACTCACTGCATTCATACCAACCCGAAGCAAAGTAGGGTAATCAAAACGACACCCGACAGGGAAGGAAGAAGATGAAGCGCGTCCGGTCTCCAACCGGCCGCTACAGCACATCATTAGCACCAACGAGAGCCAGCACACACACGACCACAGAACCCACGCAGCATCTCTGACAACGACCAAAACGACACAACAGAGGGAAGACCGCGTCGTCGTCCGATAAAAAAAGTAAGTAATAAACAATAAACATCGGGGATTTTATAGACCTCTGCAAAACTGATTCTACGGTGCCGCCTTACCTTGCCGTCTCTCTTGCCCTCCTTCCACTCGCCCCGGTACTTCTTCCCAATGTGCCACACCATCTCGCCCTGTCATGTCACGTGTGCGTCACCCACGGGAAAAAACAAGCCAAGGTATGGGCGTGGCGAATGACACCAAAAGCATCGTCGTGCGTGAAAACCGACCGAAATCAGGAAGAAGAGAAGAATCGAACAAACCGAAACACGAAGAGAATGTCCCGCCCACCACTCACAATAAACTCAAGACCCTCTCCCTCTTGTTTCGGGCAAAATCCCATACTACTGGCTGGTTCCTCCGCAAGAAAACCAAAACTTGTTTTGGGGGTGGGGATTAAGCTTTTCCTAATGCAATTAAACACTACAGCAGTGGTCCCTGTATAATGCCGGTGAAAGCGCTTGACACAGAAGGAACTTGTTTCATACTCTGAACAATGCAGGTTGCCGACGTATCAAGCGGGTTCAAGGGGCTGGCGCCTAATGGCACTGTACCGAGACCACTGTTGTACATACCTCGCCGTGTGGGATGCCCCCTTTGGTGCTGCCGGAGTAGTCCCCGAACCCGTGGGGTGGCCCCGCATCGTACCGCATTTCCGTCACCTTCTAAGACAAAGGGGGGGGAGGGGGGGGGAGGGAGGCGCANGGGGGGGGGGGGGGGGGGGGGGGGGGGGGGGGGGGGGGGGGGAGGGAGGCGCAGAGATGTGGAAAGCGATAGACACAAGAGAGAGGCAGAACGACAGTTAGAGTTGGAGGTAGAGAGGGAGAGAGATAGAGAGTGACAGAGAGAGAGAGAAAGAGAGATAGGGGGAGCTATCGTGGAAAGCGGGCCCTGGTCGTACGGTTGACATGACATCACTCAAGCTCAACACGCTTCGAACAAAAGCTTCCCACCGAGTGAGGCAAAACGAAGGTACAGGGCCAGAGGTCGTGAACAACTCCGCGTCATCCCCGCTTGGACGCTCAACCATTAAGGGCTACTGGCTGTGGTGGTACTTGGGTAAGGCCGGGGGTATACGTTTTTCTGTCTGAAACCGGCGCTACATGTACTTCGATATATACTCTATATGATAAAGCGGGGGCACATTCTTCTGGGGAAAAAGCGTGCCCCCGAAAAAAACAAGAGGGAAAAGGGGGCACGTCGACGCCTCGGAGGGGTAGAAAGAAAACCGATCGAATCGTCCACAGCACTCCCACCCCTCCTGCTCTGTGTCAAACATGTAGTTGTCGTAGGTATCCTGAACAGCACGTGTGTACACGGACAGCAGCAGCGTTCATACACCTACGTATATGGGAGCAATCAATCAAATACAAGGTGTGATTCTCTCCGCTGGGTACTTTTTACTGTTTTCTCGTCCAGCAGCATCGTCGCCTGGTGTTGATGGTTTTCGTCCTGTTTTCTTTCTTGGAAATACTTCTACGAAGCTTGTACATTGTAATACTCATGTACATTGTGGTATAATGGCAACTATGAACGAGCGACAGATGCCCGTTCGAGAAAATATTACAGTACCCCGTTAGAGGTTCGCAGGGATGCGTAGCAATTAATCTTGGTACGTACTTGGTCAAGGGAACCTGCTCCTGCTGTTGGACTTCTATGTTCTTTGAATCTGTTTTTAGCCTGCTGCCGTATGCAGACACTGCTGTGATGCCATGCCAGCGCGGCGCCAAACGACGCGGTGCCAAACGAGTGGGAAACAAAAAATAATCATCAATTTCATCCCATCTTGTGCAGAAAAAAATGGAATCACACATGTATCAAGAGGCGGACAGATAGCTAACTTCTCCTTCAAGCAGACCGGCTTTGAAAGCTCGATTGCTCTACAGGCAAGTGGGTGCGGAAAGAGCCCTCGACATGTTTCCAAAGCCACCCCTGTTGGTGTCGCCACAAGCTCGGTTGTTGAGCAGTCGATCTTTGAATCGGTCAATTATTGGGGGGGTGCCGTGCCATCTCTCTCCGCCTCTAACGGTATGTTCTTTCTAGCAACGTCCAAACTTGTCTATCGACCTCTCGTCAGATCCAGCCAGCCCTTCTTCCTTCCGACATCACCCAAATCTGCAGCACACAGGGACATCAGCCGTACTCAGGCACTCGCCGCGAACTGGAAATTTTCGTCCTTCGACCACCGACACAAAGTCGGACTAAAAAAACAATAGATCATCCCTTCAACTACTACTGTTGCTGTGGTGTGTTATCTGAACGGGTAGTCTAGTCTTGCTGTGCCTGAAGCCTGCAGTGTATTTCCTAGACAGACTAAAAGATGTCGAGAGCATTCCTTTCACCGTTGCACAAGTTGAATCTGGTTGATCATTAGCAAACACAACACAAAACACCCATGTACAGCAGCGTGCAGAAGCATACACAACAGGACGCACGATATCATACGCAACAGAAATCCATTTGAATGTAGCTCATCCTCACACCGACCGCCATTGTGCAGTGTAAGCCCGAGGGTGTTCGTTCAACGTCCGCTACAGCAGCAGTACCTAACCGTTTCGAACGGTTCGACCAAAGGTGATCAGCACAAGCACCGCTCCAAAAAAAATCCCCGCCCTTCAGCTGACGAAATTGTTTCTTCTCTCGATTCCAACAAGAACGACTGCTGTGGGTACATCTCAAATGGGTGGTCTTTCTGTGTGTGCGTTTATTTTTCCTGAAGAAGGAGCACCCTACTGCATCTGCATCCTGGAAAAAATATTGTGGTGGGGAGGATAGCGTGCCCAACGCACGACAGGAAGGCTGCAGGGGTCGACCATACAACATGAGACAAATCATTTCAGGATCAATTACGACAGAGACCGGTAACGTTGTCCATCCGTCCCCCCAATAACTTCTATGCATATCGGAATAAGGAGAGACGGAGCGGCTGCTCTAATTAAGGTTGGACGAACAACGACCCCCCTGTAGACTACTTGACAACAACGGATAAGCAGAGACATGTTCATCCAGCAATAACAATGTCTGTCCGGCTTTACCTGCACACAAGGGGTGTTTCAGCAGGCAACAGACAACCAACACCACACCTGCCATCGAATTTGGGCATGAACATGAATGTGTGTACGCACGAGCCGCCACCTGCCGCAGACATGAGGCAATCTCCGTCGCTCCCTCCTCTAGACCGCATACCAAAATACTTTGTACACAAACTCGTCAATAATTATTCTAGCGCGCGCTGCGGGTGTTACATCACAAGCCGAAAGCGGCGCGCCGCCCCCAACCCTCACATGCTTCAGGAAAATGATTGCAGCAAATTTCCAAAAAAAGATTTTCTTTTGGGGGGCGGAAACGGTTTTTGAGCACACAGCACCAGGGCAACGGGTTACTTGCGAGGGAAGGTCCGCATCCTATTTGTGTTGAAATCAGTCTTGTGAGCGAAAAAAGGCCCAGGTCTCTTTAGTTCCGAGACTTCCAACTGTGCTCTGCCGTTCACCTTTGTACCACACAACACCATCGCACAGGGAGAAACCCAGTGTCGCACCACAAGTAGAGTGGGGCAATTACCGCGTGTGCAGTGGCTGCTGAATTAGGCTGTGTCATTTGGCGAACTGTGTAGTATTCTGTCCGTGTTCGTCTTACACTCCGTATAATCTACAACACACCCCGTATGTACGCATGCGGACAGCGATTGGTGCTTCAATGAACATATTCTTCGAAAACTGAAACTACGATAGATATGGTAATGGATAGAGTGGTCGTGTCGTGTTTTACGTTCCTCACGACACACGCGTGTCCGGCAACTTACATACGAGGCGTTGGCTATAATCTACAATCGCTGGTTTCGAATCTCAACGGTGTGCGCGAACTTACGTACATCCTGCAGCATCCTTGATGCAAAGCTCGGTGGTTGTGTGGGCAAAGCACAACTTTTGAGTTTCCTCCGCGCTTACCCCAGATTTAAAGAACAAAAAATTACTTGGAGGGTGGATGTGGCCGGGTTGTTGCAGCCGGGGGAAGGTGTAGGATGCAACCTTTTGTGGTTGTTCTATGCGTAGGTTGATGCAGCAGGCACGAGTGTGCGGGTCTCCGGGGGGAGTAACAACGCGTCATGCTTGATGCACACGGTGCATTGGCGTAGCCGTTGAAAAAGCTTTGCGTGCGTGTCAGCCGCTCCCGCCGATGAATCTTTTATACACGTTGGAATGTAGTCGGAAAAAAAAAATCTGTCATCATGCGCACGGGGTGTGAGGTGTGCGAAAAGAGACGAGCGGCACCGCACCCGTGACGCTTGCTACTAGTGCCACCGAGTTGGCCTTGCACTCCAGGCAGTGGTTGGGCACAACACAGAGCATGGGTGTGAGCACGATCCTTGCGCATCATATGAATGCAACAACCCTATACAAACGAACAACTTGCCGTCTCTCACACTCACGGTTTTTGAATTGCTGGCATCTTCTTGGTGGGCACCATCGCGCTCCTCCAACTCCGCCTCCTCCTCCTCCTCCTCCTCCTCCTCCTCCTCTTCTGCCGACGACGACTCAATCAGGTGGAGCCCGTCGCTGGACATGTTCTCCCGTCCTAGCCACGGCTTCTTCGCCTTTGGCCTACCGCTCTCTTTCCCTGCTGCGGCCGGGGAACCTGCCGCAGGCACAAGCGCAGCCGACTTCCCCACCGCCACAGAACGCTCGGGCACAGCAGGAGGAACGCTGTTGCCGCCAACGGTACTACTTTTTGGGACGGTAGACGCCGGCGGCGGGGGGGGCTGCTGCTGTTGAGGGTCGCGGTTCCCTCGCTGGAGGCTTTCCATGAGCTGGAGGATCCGCTGCGCTGGTTGGGCCTTCCGTCGCTTCGGGCCAGCGTTTGTTTCCATGGCTCTGGGCTCCGGTTTCGTCGGTGCCAAGTTGACAGCGGTGGTGGTGGTGGCCATTTTTTCTTCCCCCGTCTCAAGCGTACTCTCACACTCTCTCCTCTGCAGTACAACAATACCCTTCCTTTCGCACGCCACCGTCCTCAAAGCGTGACGCCCTACCTGCTGCTGCTGCGCATATCTCCGGTTGTTCTGACCAGGAACAACACCGCTCTTCCCACAAAGAGTCACCAGTAGCCAGTGCGCTATGTGTGCACGCGGTGCACGCGGTACGCGGAACGTCGTCATGCATATCCTGCCCAGAAAATGCACACGCGAATTTTCGGAAGCGTTCACCGCCAATCAGCTGTCTCCATCTAACTTGGCGCCCTCTTGGCGTCCTGTCTATTTTCGAGTAAATTAGGCAAATTACGCCGCATTCTTCGGGGCACCGCATTCGAACCAACCAGTCCACAGACCACAACACATCAGCCGGAAGACTCAGAGCAGCAACTAGCGCGTACTACAGCCCTCACAACAGGAGAGCAGGAGAGCCAGCATGTCTCACGCCACGGCGGATCGTTCGCCTGCGGAGGAAAGCATCCCGAAAGAATGGCCTTCGCGATGTCAATTCACATATCTCTCAGAACCATGGCTCCCCTTAGTCCAACCTATGGTACATGACTATAACAACCAACAGTTTGTTGTTGTTGTTGTTTTTCTCCCATCATTGGACTCTGTCGTCTGCCCCTCTGGCCCCTATCCTCCACTTCTACTAGCTAGACGACCCAACCGGGGTCACAGAGGAGGGGGGGTTGGACCCCCTCCTGCGGTTCATGTCTGAGGGATTTTTATCGCGAGAAGGGTACAGCAATCCCTTCCCTCGCGACTTACGAAGTCGATTATGGTTTACTAACAAACGAGCTTTGCAGCGCGTCGCTTTCATCCTAGACCAGGATTTATTTAGTGAGAAAAACCTCTCTCTGCCGGGACTCGAACCCATGACCTGGCCCTTAGCAGGCTGCGAGGCTACCCACTAGACCACCGGGGCGACCGGTACGTACCACAATTGGTTGTTGTAGTTTTAGCTATACCGTAGGGTCCAACAACAAAAATACCGATGCTATATATTTCGCGCGAAGCGCGAAGAGAAGGGTCGGAGGGAGACATCAAAGCATTGCCAAGCGCAGGTAGACATGGATGGAGCCTACACCACCACGTAGGTCACCAGTGCGCACGCTCACACTTCACCCGATACCACCAGTCAGTCAGGGGATGAATGGGAGCGCTGTTTAGCTCTATTCTCATCATCATCAGCTCAGCGGTAGCGGTGCTGCTGCTCCTCCTGCTGCTTGCTGTTGCAGCCGCCTCTGCTGCTGTGCATGGGTGCGCACTTGCTTTCGTCGCTTTCGCTACTAGCAGAGGGCAACGGGCTCTCAAAGTTGGCCCGGACCGCTCCCACGACGTGTGTTTTTGGTCGCCCTTGGCTTGCAGGGCTGTGTACGTCTCACTTGTCTGTTTCTGGGGCGTGTCTGTTGTTGAAGGAAAGATCGGCCCGCAGACGAACAGACCGCAGAGACCTGACTTACGTGCACCACGCTGCTAGCACTAGGCCTCGGGGTCTAAAAATAGCGTCCGACGCCAGCCATGATGTGTGCCTTTGGCCGGCCTTGGCCTACAGCAGTGTGTAGGCCTCGTCTCTGTTGTGGGGATGCGTCTGTGCGGGAAGCTCCAAAGATCGCTGATGCAGACGGACCGCGGATTGACTTGCATTGCGTCGTCACTCGCTTGTTGTGCTGCCGACAGCAGGCAACGGGCTGTAAGAGTCATACCCAACGGGCTTCCATTGGCCTACAGCAGTCCGTACACTGCTGTGCTGGTTGTATCGTATGTTGTCTACGTGATGTGTGTGGTGCTGCTGTGCAGGAGGATTTCGGTGATTCTGCCGAGAGCGTGGTGCCCATCCCCCAATCATCTATCTGTCTCTGTCTTACACAATGTATTACAAACTCGACGGGTGATTGGTGGGAGGTGGGCATCCACCCGGCTTTACCCTCTGAAACAACACATCCCCTTCGAGTGTAGTTATACCTCGAACGGGTAGTCTTTTTGTGTGTATATTTGTTTCTCCTAATATTGACAAGTGCTTCGAGACGGCCCCATGAGGTAGCCGAAGTACCCTGGTTAAAACTGGTGTAATGACGTGCCATTAGTCTGGTCTGGTGCCACGTTCATATGCGTGATTTGTCTTCCGACATCTAACCGCACACCCTAGGTTTTAACCCATCCAATATACAGCAAATGTATCTGTTGAAATGGTAGCATACATGACTGTATGTAGATACGTACGTACCTAAAATGACAGTTGAATAGAGAGATTGTCATAATGATGATGCATGTGTGCATACTGTAGCCTTTCTGCACGTATACTTGTTTTTCCTAAATACTGCTGTAAAAAGCCCCCCTCGAACGACTATGATTTTCGGTCGAACAGGGAGCTTTTATGTGTTTAACGGGTAGTCTTTCTGTGTGCATATTTGTTTTTCCTAATATATGTATTTTTCTAAATTAAACCAGCAACTACTACTGTCAAAATGACATATTGCGCCGTGTTCCCTGTGCAGGCCACATACATGTAAATGTACCTACGCAGATGTTTTTTGTGCTAAGCACCAACTGGTATCACTGATATAAATCATCAGTGTATAGGCTTAAACAAACTCGAAATAAGTCAAGTACCCAGCTGGTTTTCCTCTACTCACTGTAAAGACTTCAACACATCCCCTTCGAGTGTAGTTATACCTCGAACGGGTAGTCTTTCTGTGTGTATATTTGTTTCTCCTAATAGATAATTGTTGGAAGTTCTTCCGTGTCTTACAAAAAAATAAGGAGAAATAAATACACGCACAGAAAGAATACCCATTCGAGATATACCCACACACAGTCGAACGGGATGTGGTGGAGTCTTTTCAGTAAGTGGAGGAAAACCGGCTGGGTACTGGATTTATTTCGAGTCTATATAAGTCTATACACTGATGATTTATCAGTGATGCCAGCTGGTGCTAACTAAGCACAAAAACATCTGTACAGAACAACATATTCGCCTGATTGAGAGCGTAGCATCTGATTGAGAGCGAGATTGCGCGATACGCTGTAGCCGGACTACCACTGAGAGGTGGAGCTTG
>CACKRE030005078.1:17357-27363 GCA_902602495.3 Ectocarpus sp. CCAP 1310/34 | reverse complement strand
GAGACCTTCAATTTGCACCGCTTCTTGGAATAGCCCGTCCCCTACTTGCCAAGAAATGGCAAGAGGCGTCTGGACCCGAAATTTCAATTTTTTTGGCTCTCGCTCTCAATCAGATACTTCGCTCTCAATCAGGCGAATATGTTGTTACAGGTAAATCTACATTTTACAATACATCCCCTGTAGTTCTCTACTGGGTCAACGACAAAACATCGGGGAGAATCCCTCCGTAGTGTCGTGTTCTGTAAGATGTAACCTTCACAGGGGACACGGCGCAGTGTCTATTGACAGCTTGCTGGTTTTAGGAACTTAAGGAGAAACAAATAATATTGATGTAAAATCATGGAAGATGAAAAGAAGGCTACAGCAGTGCATCACTCCTTTTTCAAACCTATAGATTTTTTAATTTCACGGGCAGTAGGTGTTTTACGCCGTTTTTTTGGCAACTACCAAAAAAAAAAAAAACATATTTGACCCTTTGGGGTAGCTTATCAGTGATGCTTACAGTAGAAGAGAATGGTACACCTGGTGCATGGTAGGTACGGCATAGCGTTCAGTTTGTATCGTGTTAGCTTGTTTCCTGGTATGTTTGGTGTTGGTAATCAGCATCAGTAGAGCACGGAAAGTGTTCAAGTGATATACATCCAATGTGGCCATTGTTGTCAACTTCCCTGGTGTTCCTCAGAGCCTTTTGCCGAGACACCTTGTCGCAACCATGTCGTAATCCCGTTGAAGAGCATCCGTCATGAAGGTCAGCAATAGCAGCGAGTGGCAGTTGGTCTCTCCGTGTGGAGCAGTGGTGTGGACATGTTGCGGAGTACGGCGAAGGATACAACACGTAGAAATTACCCACCTGGATACACAGCGAGCAGAGAAGACGATGTGTGTCAGCCGCGAGGTCAATATGGGAGAGCACCTTTGCACGAAACCCGATACAGCCTTCCCGCCTTGCCTCAAGTCCTATCGGAGGGGCTATTTATGTGGTACGACGGCAGGGATCCGAATGCCGGCTGCTCCGAACACAATGGGAGGCTTGCGGCAGGGATCAAACTGGGAATGTGCGAAAGGGGCTTCCCGACCATGGGCTCAACTGCAGATTTGGAGGCCATCGAGGTGTTGTATTTTAACCTGGTCATGTGACGTCATTTGGTCTACGTTTTAGAAGAAATTTCACTTGGTCATGTGACGTCATTTGTGGTCCGAGGTTAGAAGAACTCGGTTGCATGCAGCAATACAGCAATGATATTTTGCAAGGGACACGGGTCACTGTGTTCCCCCTTGCTAATGGACAATTAGGCAACTCGTTGCCGTTCTCATCCATCATCCATTCATTACTCTACTGCTTAAGTGTCCTAGTTTTGATGTTTCAAGTTTTTATTTTCTCGGGATTTCCTGTAAGAACTCATCCACACTGCATGTCCTTTCTTGCAAGGAGTACCCAATAAAACCGTGAGCTCCTGTCATTTTGTTCTTAATCTACCCTTGCCCCCACAAGTCAAGAAAATAAAAGTCATAAATCGACCCCATGGTAAACAAGATACCAAATCTTACGTTCTACTTGATACCAAAATTGTATTCTGGCTTCTGTACGCCAAGAATCCCTGACATGTATGCGTGATTTCCTAAAGAAGACCTGACGAAAATTATGTAGCATAGTGCCTAAAAGATTCGCCTTGTAATGGTGTGTTAACATATCTCTCATCAACATAGATAGCTAGCTGCCGCTCGCTCAAAATATTCAATACGTGTACAACGAACTGCAAATCTACACAACAACTGACTTNAGAAGACCTGACGAAAATTATGTAGCATAGTGCCTAAAAGATTCGCCTTGTAATGGTGTGTTAACATATCTCTCATCAACATAGATAGCTAGCTGCCGCTCGCTCAAAATATTCAATACGTGTACAACGAACTGCAAATCTACACAACAACTGACTTTGTAATACAGCATACTTCGAACGATAACTAGTTTTAGTCTCAATGTGGGGGAATCGGCGATACGACTTCAGAGAACTCATCGTGTCTCGTTTATCATACATTTGAACTTGAGAGCCTGCCAAGTCTTGGACTATTTCTATATCTAAAAAGTGCGCACTATGTCCTACTTGTTCCTGGGTCAACTCAATACTGTTAGGGATGAGATTGCCGTCTCCATCACTAATCAGTCGGTCATACATTCCTCCTAACGTTTCACTCATGCCTATGCCAAGTGGATCGTACGGAGTATCACCACGATATATGACATCCTTAAGTCTCAAACCATTGGCTTGTGAGGCCAAAGTGATAGTGATGATGTAATCAATATATCTCTTAGTCCTTACGCCATATTGTTCAATGAACACTCGAGGGTACATATAATGGGTACGACCACTATGTTGTGTTTCTCGGAACTCTGCAACCATCTCTTTATAAAACCTTAGATGCGTGTAAGCAAATATATTGGCAAGATCGGGTGCAGGTGAGGATCCCATAAATATGCCAGAAGACTGGCGATACATATACCTTGAGTGCTGTATGAGCGTCTCTGAAATTGGTATGGCCACTATGCGGGAGGTACTCTGGACCTTCTACAGTAGAGTTCAATTGTTCAGCAACTTCATCCAACACTGCAGAAAGCCATTCCTGGACCACGTGAAATTGGGTTCCAGCGTCTTCGCATAAGTTAGACACGAGCTCCGTAAGTGCATGTTGAATATTGTCAAAAAGTGACATATACCAACTTTCTCCCCGTCATCCTCGTCATCCTTATCACCAGTGAAGAGTTGCGGGGCATACTCAAATCGAAAACTAGACTGCAAGTTCAAGACCGCTGCGGCATTTGCATTTTGCAGGCAGGTCATATCCGTACTGATCACCCGAGAACCATCCTTCATTTCAACTGTTCAACTGCATATTTCTTCAATGGGTGTCATTACAAATGCAAGAGCTTGTACGTTCAGTCTNAGACACGAGCTCCGTAAGTGCATGTTGAATATTGTCAAAAAGTGACATATACCAACTTTCTCCCCGTCATCCTCGTCATCCTTATCACCAGTGAAGAGTTGCGGGGCATACTCAAATCGAAAACCAGACTGCAAGTTCAAGACCGCTGCGGCATTTGCATTTTGCAGGCAGGTCATATCCGTACTGATCACCACCCGAGAACCATCCTTCATTTCAACTGCATATTTCTTCCAATGGATGTCATTACAAATACAAGAGCTTGTACGTTCAGTCTCTCTCCCTACTCTAGTTGCATTGAGAAAAAGTTTATCCGTAGTCTCTCCGTACTTGAATCCCGGTATGATCTGGGAAGCAAGGTCATGAAAGGCACGAGCTTCCGGTGGAATTAGGCTCAGGATATTATCTCTCATGAGGATTTGCCTTAGCTGGACAACCTCTGCAAGAGCACTCGTAAAACCAACGATAAGCAACCGAGGTTTCTTTTTCATTGGTTTTGCAGGGTTTGGGAATGATTCCAAAATAAAATTGCCCTGTTGCGCGGGCAAGTGCGGCGCAATTTTTATGGGTGCCATGCCTCGAGCGAACCATTCCAATACTGGGAGTTCGGCGTTGGACGCGAAGCGTGTGTTGCGCGGGCAAGTGCGGCGCAATTTTTCAGCGGGTGTCCTCGTTGGTCCGTGGCTCTCTGTCTCAAGGCGCAGCTAGGTTTGTCTCTGCTCAGCAGGTGCGCTGCAGCACACACGTGCGAAGAGGAATGGCAGCTTCCGATGATGATCTGTACATGCTCCTCAATGTCGACAGGTGAAAAGAGTTTCGGTGCTGTGTCTCTCTGCTCCTCACAGAGGTTGCGTGGACGTACATGCGTTTTCGGTGCACATGACTCATCTCCCACACAGCGGCAGTTCAACGTGTATCAACACGATCAGTCACCCCGCTCTGGTCTGGTGCTTTGCAACTCCGGTCTCGTCTCGGTATTCAGCCTAACTCCTTTCTCCTCAAACTAGACAGCAGTAGTGCAGCATGCAGCAGCAGTGCACTGTTCGGCAGTCCGGAAATCAAGCTTTTCGTAGATCGTAGATCCGCTGCGGCTGTGCTGCATGCGGCCAGTCTCGCATGGCCCCAAGCTGGTGCACGAGGCCTCTCTCTTTCATGACTCCCGGCCTCTTCCTGTGCGCACGGGGAAGTGACAACAAGAGATCGTTCAACAAAGGAGGGAGAATAATGCTGTTGGTGTACAGATTGCGACAGCGCGAGAGACACCGCATCGTATGGTACGGCAGTCTACCTACCATGCCCCCTTGTCCCACCTCCCACCCCAACAATTGGCCTCACTTTTGCTTCGAAGCGTGCATCCGAGGGTGTGTGTGGTCACCCGGCGAGCGGGCGGGGCACATCGTCAACGCGTTCTTTGCTTGCATACACACGTAACATACATCTTTGCTTGCATGACCGCTGCTGTGGCTGCTGCTGACTACAAGCCAAATTGAGTGCGGAAAACTGCGGTATCACGGGAAAAGTCCCAAGTGAAAATCCGGCTCAGAGAGGCCCGAGGTTGGATGCTTAATCGGTAGAAGTCATTCACAGAGCAGCTACGTACGCCTTGGCAATCTCAGATCTGCTGGTGGGGCTGTGTTATCGAACGTTGCCGCTGGGTCCAAGTACTCCTCAGTTCTGGACCCTGATCCAAACCAAGCGTTCGTCACTGCGGTACTCGCCGCCACAAGCCCCTCAAACTGCCGGCGGTACAAGGCAGCCAGTATTGTGATATGAGCTACTACTGTACGCCCGCCATTCAGGGGATTAGGTATTAGACCGCGAGTGCAGCGGTGGAAGTTGGATAGTTTGCACCCAGATTTGCGGTATTTTCGGGCCGCAGCTGCAGCCTTTCATGTCACGGCCCCAGCAACAGATCTGAGTCCGCCACGGAGCATGTCGCTGCTCTACTCCACTGGTATGCCTATAGCATTGAGGTCGGGAGTCCTAAAATGCAACGAATATGTCCAAGGACCCGCCCTGTAGCCTGTTTCGCGTTGAATTTAGAGTTTTGGAAAAAATGTCTTGATTAGAGAGAAGATGTGTGGAGGTGGACTGCATATCGTAACGGGTGGAGACAAGTCACGAGTCCCAGCCGCTGCTCTCTGCGATAACTAAGGGATATTTCTTGCGATACTGGTCGTACCACTCTCGTGTGAGGTCTCCGAGTGTTCTGTCGCTGGTGTTCGGAAACAGCCAGAAAAACGGTTCTCTGGCCTGCAGCACCGCCTTAAATCGGTGCTAATGACGTAGTTGGGGTAGTTACTATCGTTGCAGGGGGTGGTATCAAGACCCCGCACTTCTTCTGCTAGTGCCGGTTGGCGAGGGGGGTGCAGCAGCATGTGCACATGTTGGCATGGGCCCAACGTTATTTGTGACGAGGAGAGGAGGGACAAGGGGAAAATTTACAAGAGGGGAGGGTGTTGACTTACACCCATACCAAGGGAGTGTATCGATTTTCGCTTACCACTTCACACGAAACGTTCCAGGACACGGGAGTCGCTTGCAATCGACCACTTTTCCGAAGCCGTTTGAAACAAATCGTAATTAGACGAATATCATACGAAGCTGCACTTGTGTTTTGACCCCTACGTGTGAACTATGATGGCACATCATTCATGCCATCGGAACTCTTCGTGAAGGACGGCGGATGCGGAGGAGGTTCGGCGGGCGTACCTCGGACTGGCGTTGTGCCTTCACCCGGATAAGGCGGTCGCCAGGCATGCCATCGCGCAGCAGCAGCAGGACCAGGTGTGTATTCCGGTACCTGTCACAATGAGTGAGCAGCGGGAGATAGCTAAGGAGAAGTATTCTAAGTACTGCTGTCGCAAGGTATGCAGGCTTGATTCATGAAGAAGGGGATAGGAGATGCTGCCCAAGGTGTGCCGCTGCAAGGTAAGGTGCACAGCGGAACACACTTTTCCGAGGTCAGATAGTTTGCAGCTGCCTTTGAGCAGAATTGGTTCACCTTCCTCTCGGGCCCCCCCTTCATTTTCCTCCACGGAGTGGGAGAAATCGAAACTCCCTGTGTTTCCTTCAGTGTAACTCCCCTGCAGTACGTGAAATACATACCGAAAGGGTGTACATGAAGGCTGGTGCCAGAATAGACAGGAGGAAAACACATACGAACACATACCGGAATGTGATCGTCGACTTGAGCACCAAATCGCGCGGACACCCCTTCTCACGAATGCGTGTTCCATGGCTAACGCAGCTACTGCTGCTGCTGCGGCTGCCCGATTGGTGACGCTCGGCATTTTTTTGCCAGCTGCTCTCCCCCGAGAACATCTTCTTACCGAGAGCGTCTTCTTTAGTGCCGTAATTTTCGGAGCCGGCTGGAATACGGCCGATTTGCCGATGCCAGCTTTGCAGCACGACACGCTCCGACGCCGACCAAGTAAACCATACCCGCTAGTTCTGAAAACCCGGAGAAAAAGAAACCCCATCCTCCTTTCTGACCGACCCCGCTCCCCAAACAAAACGAAATCGATAGGATAGGAAACACCTTGCTTAGCCACCTTTGGTAATTTATGAAGGAGCAATTGCCCATCGACGATCGTGGGAACAATGCTAGAGGACGTGTGGTCAACAGTAAAGGCATGCTTGACAAAAGTACTCCCCAATGGTCCGCCCTCTCGAGGAGGTGTGGTCAATGGTCAAGCATGCTAAACATGAGTACCCCCCCCCAAACGAACGGGTGAGCAGAACGACGGACCCGTCCTCGACCTGGCCAGCCGGCAGGATTCGATGCGGCGGGTTAGGAGGGCCGCCGACGAGCAATTCGTCAGGGTACAGCGAGCGTACCGGGTGCTGTGCGACCCGACCAAGAGGCTGGTGGGTCCCTTCGTGCGTGGGGCGGGCGTGTCCGGGGTTCTGCGGTAGATTGGTTGTGCTAGGAGGATGCACGCTGCTGTATACAGGCAGCGTTTCTTCTCCGAAGTTTTCCATCTTGTCACTGCAACATGTGCCCCTGCTCCGTCCTCTCGAGGACGCGTGGTCAATGGTCTATTTGCTAAGGTATGCGAAACATGAGAGTATGACTCCCCGCCCCCAGCCCTCGTTGCGGCTGTTTGTTTTTGCTTGTGGTGCTTGCAGCGGTCGGTGGCTTTGCTGGTGCAGAGGTTGGTGGTGTTAGTGCTGTTGCTGCCTGCAGCAGTCGTCGTGGTTGCTGTTGCTGTTGCATCTATTGTTGCTGCTGCTGCAGTTGTCCCGCCGCTCGCGGATACTCACTCGGTTGTGTTTTACCCTGATATATACCGGCTACCATGTACACAAGAAACTCCTGGTGTTGTCTAACTTTTGGGTTCTAATGATCTGCCATCACCGTGTGGGTGGAATTTTGCGCATGTGTGGCCGTGTGAGAGTGTTTCTATTTTGGGGGGGGTCTCATTTTGACCGCGTGTGGTTACCTTGAGTGTTGTCTCGTGTCGTTTGTGGTACCCCGACCACGTGCCTGCCGGTCGGATGCCTGCTTGTCGTCAGGTGTACGACGAGTACGGTCTTGAGGGGCTGGAAGCCTTCGAGCGGAGCGAGATTGGGAAGAAGAGCGTGGGCATGCCGCAGAAGCGTCCCGCAGAGGTGACCCTAAGCTGCTACTGCACTGCTTGTCTGTTGCCGTCGTCGCGGTTCTTGGCGTACCTGGTCTACCATGGCTTGGGTTTTTCGCTCGTCTGGAATGGGTTTGTGACACTACTTTGTGGCCACCCATGTTGGTCAGCAGCGCCTCAGTCCTTAGGCGTGCTCACGTATTCCGTAGCCCCCTCTCGTTCTCTCAGGCGTCACGACCTACGACTAAATACGACGTACTTGCTCTACCCAAGAGTTTGCAGAAGGGGGGTACGCGAGATCTATACTTCGTGACCCCGGATTTTTTGGCAATGATACTTTCTTTCAATTATTTCCGTCACACAACAAACGATCATTTTTTTGCGTCTACGACAACAGATGTAGCTGTTTTTTTTACAAATTAAGGCGGTAGGTACCATCCATGGCCTTGAGAAGATTACCAGCACGGCCTCGGCTCCCCCTAGACTCTTGAGTCTTGTGCGGACCATGTTCGGTTTTGAGTGTTCAAGTGCGAAAGCTCAAAACTGCACTCTTGTATGGCGACGATCTCACGCGACAATGCTCCAAGATGTTTCTTCGATATTGGTGTGTAGCTCGTTTTTTCCTTCTGTTGTGTGGCGTTCGTCCTGTGTGACCACGGCTGGTGCGTCCAGAGTGTGTTCTGGAAAGTTATAAGGACATCGTCCAGAATTTATAAATGGGATGACCAAATATGTGGTACTTGCATATGTATCGTCCTGTCTCGATGTGTTCGGCTCAGGTCCGACGTCTGCTTGACAGCCTTATGCGCGAGGCCGCCCAGAAGAGACAGGACGTCGCCCTGGCCACCTTCGGCGGCATGACAGCGGAGTGCGTTTGCCTTCCCATCGTGGACGCGAGCGGGAAGCTAGTCAAGCGGAACCTCTTGCCTGAGGTGAGAGTGGGGTGTTTGTTTCGCTTCTGTTCTTATTGTGTGTGATTCTTGTCACAGCACTGTCTACCTGCCCTTCTGCCGAAGGTAGGCGTGGTTTGTTTTTTCTTTTTTCTTTGCTTTTTTTCCCGGTCTCACAGCAGCACTATCCACCTGGCCGCACAGTGCCGCCTCCTGCTCCTCTGCTGTGGAACCACGACATGGGGTGTCGTGCGTACTTCACTGAGCTAGCTAGCTTTGCTTGGTACAAGTTCTCGCGAAAAATACTGAGCGATCGAAGGAGCGACGCATCCTCAGATGAGCACCCTTTATCAACCTCATGGAAGCAAGCGTGACGTATGTAGCTGCCGCAGAGTAATGTTGGCCAATGTCTTCTTGCCCCCGCCCCAGTCCCTCTCAGAGAGTATTCTGCGCAACATGTTTTCTCTCCCAAATATGGTTGCGCTCCCTTGTCTCGCCCACCTTTCCCAAACAATGTATTTGTCTGGGCACACAGCTCNCCCTCACATGCAAACCCTTTCGTCTGCTTTCGCACACCGCGTGTTCGTCGTCCGAAACAAATAGCTCGCGCGGCTCACGGTCCGGCAGAGCGTGCAAGTGCCCGTGGCAGACAGCACCAACATCACCTTCGGCGGCTATTCTCTCCACCACAACGGGCTAGGAGTGGGGTCGGTCTACCTGTCCGCACAGCATGACGTCACCGCAGAACAGGTGAGGAGGTGGCGTTTGGCCGTGTGTACAATGGGGAGAGCCAATCATCAGCTGGAAGCGTTCCAGGCACGGAGAAGCTCCCCCCCCCCCCCCCCCCCCCCCCCCCCCCCCCCCCCCCCCCCCCCCNCCCCCCAAGTCGCTGGAAGAATAGGAGTCTCGTCCAATCCAACAGTTGACGCAAGTGATTCGGCAACGGTTCCGGAGCGGAGACAGTACCAACTTCCTCTCATCTGCATCGCGGCGTAACACATACCCCCGCACGCCCCATGCGTGCACGTGCAGTGGGTAGGCTCCCTGGTGCAGATCGGCCAGCAGCCGAAGGTGGGCCTCTCGTGCGGCACGGCTAGCAAGGGCAGCTCGGGCGTCTCCGTGCAGGTGGGAGCTCGGGGCCACAAGCGTCACACGTCTGGAACTTTCCCCGCTGCTGTGCATCGGTTCTACCGCAGGACAAAATATCCTGATATTCTCTACTGGCGTATCTAGATAGGTATAGGCATACCTAATTAGGGGTTCGCTAGTTGCTGTAGTTTGGTTTCATGCATACCCTGCTATGGCATATGCAACCTAGTTCTTTGAGACTCTAAGTCGGCTTATGGTTCCATTGGAGGTCGTTGGGTGTTGGTGTCGGGCCAGTTTGGCGACCCCAGTGTCCCTCTTATCTCATCGCCTTTGACACGTTTCTTGCGCGGTGGTGGTCGAGCGGGTGGTTTTTTCGTGTTACGCTGCTATTGTAGCTGCTTTTCGAACCTTCTAGGGCGTTCTCACCTTGCTGTCTCTTCGCAGACGAGACCTGGACCTGTCAAACCGCGACCGCAACGTGTAACCGGTCGCCTCGCTGCTCCA
>CACKRE030005077.1:114200-131718 GCA_902602495.3 Ectocarpus sp. CCAP 1310/34 | reverse complement strand
CATCGCTGCCTACGCCGACGGCCAGAGGCCCGCGCATCTACATTTTTTCGCCTGACCCCATCAGTGCCGACCCAACTACACCACCACGCGCATGCCTCGCGGCGGATATGCGCAGCAGCAAGAAGGTTTCGGTCATCCCTTGAGGGTGAATCTAGCCCTGCTCGCCAGAAAGACCCCCCCCTTCACTACAACCCATGTCTAAGCAAAAGCTTGTCGAGGAGCGAGGGGAAGAAGGGAGAAGTATCATATGATGACTTGAAAAGAGGGGACTGCATCTTTCTATCGCTGTGGGAACCTGGAGCATCTTCAGCATGCAGACCACAGAAATCTCTACCCTCGATCACAACTGCTGTCAGCAGTCTCTACTTCTCCCACAACTCTTCGTTCCTTTCGGCTCCGGTACGGGAATAATGTGCGCACAGCGCGCCCCACGCATAGCATGCCCTGCTGTGCACTGCTGTGCCCCGATATCTACCCGCACGGACACGGAAACTTTCGTCCTACGAGGGGGCATCGTGCGAAAGCTGATCGTGCCCTTATGACAAATCGGACCATTTTTTATTATTCCTGGTTTATTTTGGCGGCTGTTTGGCCCTTTCGGCCACCCATCGTGACAAGTAATTCGTGAAATGCATACGGTTATCACGTAAAACGCACACGCTGTCACAACCGACCACCTCCTTCTTCAAACACCCAAGAACGGGTAACCTCCTCTCAGGTGAACAACTCTATCGCCGACTGGCTCAATGCACGACGTTTGTAGGTGGACACTCTTTCCATCGCCGTCGATTTACTTGCAAACCGTCGAGCGGCGCTTTTAAGAGGAGCAACTTTGCAGAGTTCCATCGACATGTAGCCAATATTTGCGCTTCTGCCTCACGCTGCGCTCGCCCGTGTCTGTCTTTTCAGGGGTGTCATGGGAATCGGTGGGGGGGGCGACTCTTCAGCACCCCAAGATGCTACAATAATATATCTTGCACAGCGCAAACGTACTCTGGTTGATTTTTACGTTGTTGTTGGAGGTCGTGGTGGTTGAGATATCACATGCTTGCATACAATTAACTTAGAAGTAGATGTACAGCAGTCGATATGGAGCCCTCTACTATGGGTGAGCGTAGAGGCGATTTTTTCTTGGGGTGCTTTGCCGTCGGTATTGAAGACACATCACCCGCCGTCTCGGCAGCACACGGCATGCAGCATGCAATACACGGAGGAGGAGGAGCTTGTGGGACATGAAAACAAAATGTCCACCCAATTGCTGCTCCTGCAGCAGCAGCAAACCAGTAGAAAAAATTGATGGGCAGCTCCCCCGAAGGCAACTTTGCCACCGAAGCTTACGAAGCTGCAACCTTTTTTGTTCATGATCAACATACGCCATACCCAAAGCACAGCAACAAGAGAGGCCTCCACTCACTGGAAACGCATCCCTTTCGACTGAGGTGGTATCTCGAACGGGTAGTCTTACAGTGAGATTATTCAATGAACAATGACCAATATCGGGTACGCCCATTATCGGGTACCGTTATCTTTCGCAGCTCTAGCAGCGCCCTCTTGGCGCCATCTGATTGGCTGACGCCCGCCCCTGCCTGGCCCTGACCCTATTCCTGCCGGGTGCACCTGATCTTGGCTACTCAACCCCCGGAGTACCCAATTTTACTCCCCCCGACCCGAAAATGACTGGGATCTTTGGCCAATGGCTCACTCACTAGAAGTCTGACCACGCTCACGAGCACACATCAGCAACGCCCCGCACTCGAATTCCGATGCTTGCGACGGCGGGCGGAGAGGCGGACGCACCGCCGGCGGCGGAATTCTCGTTTGAAGGTGGATATCTCTGCTGAAGGTATTCATCAGACACCCGCCTGGCCTTGTCTCTCCGAAACGAGACACGAGAGAGTTCCGCCGCCGGCAGTGGGTCCGCCCCCGCCTGTCGTCGGAAGCGACGGAATTAGTGCGGGGCGTGGCTGACATTTGCTCGTGAGCGCGGTCTTTCTTCCGAGTTGGGTGTTTGTCATGGACCCCAGCCGTATTCGGGTAGGGGGGGGGGAGGGTACTCTTGTGTTTTGCATGCGTTAGCGGTTGGACCATTGACCACGCGTCCTCGAGAGGACGGAGCATTGTTCCCACAGGACCGATCACCGATGGCCAATGGTTCCTTCCTACTTTGCCAGAGGTGGCTCAACAATGTCTTCCCTAGCCTATCTATCCTACCGATATCACTTCCCGCCTTTTCAACCCACTTCCTACTCTTGCTGGAGACATGGTCACATTCAATCACAATACGCTGGAGCCATAGATATCCTACGTTACTTGCCAAACCTCGTCAAAAGTGTGGGACCCCCACTGTTGAGGCTGCCTTAAACCCTGAAAAATGCGGGACCCACTACTTGTATTCACCCCCGAAAATTGTATAGTGCGGGTGGGTCGATACAATGCGGTTCTGTTGGTTTGGCATCGTGGCATATTCCCGCACTATTCCTAAACATATATTTACATGCAGCCGCGCAGCAAGTTTATGTGGCCCGTTATAGTGTAGCCCTGAATAATAATATTGAAACGTCAGATACAGTAGCATCAACATCTTCTCTCTCTTGTCACAATCTCAACCCGATATTTATTGTGACATGTTGCCACAACTTTTGAGGACGGGGCCTTCCATAGTGAGAAATTTATTGGGCATCTCACCCCCCGAATACAGAGTGGCAGTTTTGGTCCTCGACAAGATTTCGCAGAGTTGTGTGCAACTGACTAGACCGGGCATTAGACCGGGCATTTCCCCCCGCAAGGCGAAGATTCTTCGCAGCACATGCCGCTAGACAGACTCGGCAATTGGCCATCAGAGCGTTTACCAAGTCATATTCGATTAGTCGGTTGACGCCAACAGGCGCAAGAGCGTCGTGACGGTTGGGGTTGGTGCACCGGGGTGGGGAGTGCTCGACGTTTTCAATGCTTGGTTGCTCCAGATGGTTTCGCGTGCACTACTTTTCCATGTTTTTTTGATTGTGCTGCTTATTTCCTACATTGCCCGCCGGAGAAAAAAAAAGTGCGACTTCGATGCTGTTCGTTTGGGTATCATTTTCCAGTCTACCTGCACACGACGGTGGTAGGTTGCGAGCACAGAAGCCCTCGTTGTCACTTGGACGATCAATTGCCGTTTCACATGTGATGGGCAGTAGCTGCGTTGTAATGTGGATACGTGCGACTTCGATGCTGTTCGTTTGGGTATCATTTTCCAGTCTACCTGCACACGACACTGCTTTTCCATGTTTTTGTGCTTGTGTTGCTTATTTCCCACATTGCCCGCCGGAGAAAAAAAAAGTGCGACTTCTATGCTTTTCGTTTGGGTATCATTTTCCAGTCTACCTGCACACGACGGTGGTAGGTTGCGAGCACAGAAGCCCTCGTTGTCACTTGGACGATCAATTGCCGTTACACATGTGATGGGCAGTAGTTGCGTTGTCATGTGGATACTGCCGCACACAACTGCTCAACCATGAACATGACGATAGTCACCCGAGACGCCTCTACAGCACCGTACTTACCGTAAAAATGCGTGTTATGCCACCATTCATTCATTTTGGCACCCAACGGTGTCACGGCACCGGGGTGCGCAAAGAAATCAAAAACGACTTCATTTAATTGCACTTCCGGACGGGTATCGGTGTTAACGCAACCGGTGCGATATCAACGATGTTCAATCTGCTTCGCACGTAAACTTGCTTGCTTCCGCAAGGTACCGGTACCCGCTGGGCCACGTTGTGAACTGCATGTAACGAACGGCTGTGGGGCCGGTGAGTATCAATTGGGGCGCCTTCCATTTTCATGGTTGTATGTATCGTTCCGTCGAGGTGTACGCGTAGAAACGATTCAAAAGTAACCACTGTGTACCCTTCCGTATCGCACCCGTCGGTGATACCGCACCGGAGGTGCGTTGGAAATCTACTGTAGAATGAAACGATTTAGCTCCATTATAGCACGTATCGGTGATACGTCACCGGGTGCGATAAGAGGCCAAGAATGATTACTGTAAGAAAACGATCGCACCCGGGTGCCACAACACTCACTATTACGGTATGCATATGAGTGTAGGCAAATGCACCGCTGTCGGTAACGTGCAAATCAAGGCTTATTCTCCGATAAAGTGGCTATTGTGCGCTATTCACGGGCCATTATAATAGTAGAAATGTGGCAATGCTATCGAATAGTGGCACTGCCCTTTATTGTGGCCTATTTCTTCTTGCCCCTACGTGCCACTACGTCGGGCCACCTCCGGTAGTGCGAATTCGTCACAAGGAACCCCGGAATTTCTAGTTGTCTTCACCGAGGACTCTTAAGTTTTTCAGTAAAGGATGCTGTGCCCTGCTACTTAAAGCGCTTTGGTGCTAACAAGTGACTGTCAGTACACAGTATGTGCACCAGAAGGGTGGCGTGGACGTGCACCCTGTCGAGGCTGTAACTTTTTGCACGTGTCATCTGTTTTTTTCACTGTCTCGGTCTCGCCGTTGCGCTCACTCTATCTCACTCCATCACTAGACTACACACGGCGGCAACGCAACCACCCCCTTGTTCCCATCACGCACACAAGATCGCGTTTGTTTGCGTACATTTGGTTTTCAAGCAGTCCGGCTTGCCGAAAAATAGAATAAACTAAAACAAATTGGGGTGTTGATGGACAAAAGTGACTGTGAAAGTGAAATCTTCAGACACTTCGACTTTTTTCCCATATATTGGTAAATTGCTATGTGGATCGCCGGCAGGGGAGGCTGCATATGTGTTGTCCATAAGCAGCACGAGTGCCGTCGATGTCACGTCGAATCAACAACAGTAGTAGTAGTATAGTAGTAATAGTAGGGTAGTGAGGGTAGTGAGGGTACCAATATCTGAACCTCTGGCATGAACATTAACATTAATTCATCGCATGTATGTGTCTCTCTGCTGGGAGTTGTGCATTGCGCGCTGAAGACGGCCCCTCGGCCCTCAGCGATTGTCCTCAGACCTCGGTCCACAACGTTTCACTGGCCTCCTCCCTTATCTCCACCCTCCTCCTTACGATTCGTTCCGCGCGGGCGCCCAATCGGCAGGCCTAAACCGTACGACGCCGGCCGCGAACATGAGGGCAGCAACGGCCTCGATCCTGGCCCTACTAGCTGTCTTCACGAGGACAGGGTCCGCTAGCTGCGTCGAGAGCCAAGGCATCGCCACCGGCGGCGGTGAAGGCCTCCTCGACTTGTCGGTCCTACTAAACGCATCCGCACCCGGCATTGTTCCAGCTGTGAGTGAGGCTGAGTGGGTCATTCCTTGGGCGGTACCGAACAGCCATTGCCTGCGCTTGAAAGGTGGCATTCGTCGGTTTCTAGCGCCTGTGGCCGTGCAAAACGTTTGGGTTTTCACGCCTTTGAAGCTACCTCTTTCGTGACCGACCGCCTGTACCTCAAGCCGGGTCCATCCCCGCGAGTAGAGCACGCCATGACGACTGTCTTGCTCCTCCACGCCTGTTCCTTTCCGTTATCGGTAGATCAAAGAATGCTCGGGCGAGCTGGAAACACCCATCGGGATGAGGCTCTTCACTGCCCTCGACGCGGCCCAGTTCTCGCTGGGTAAGTGGATGGTATGGCACACGAAAACATAGCTCCGTCGTCGTATCCACCGGGTTCGAGGTCTTCGTGGAATGGCTTTTTTGGCTCGCGCTGCAGTACTTCAGCACGTGACCCACAATTTCGAACTTTTCGGTTGTTACGGTCACAATGACTGTGTTATTGTCTGTGCCTCGTATTCCTTCCTACCTTACTGTCATCCATTTGCTATCCACGCAAATCACTTAGGGAGCATGTTCGAGTCCAACGGGGTGGCACTTGACATATTCGGCGACAAGGAGACGTCCGACGCCCGCCGCCGCTGCCAGCCAGCCGACGGAGATGAGGACGGCGCGGTGCTTTTCAACATGCACCTAGGCGTGGCCGGATTATACATGGCCGCGTACGTCGGCTCCGAGCACATGCCGTGGTGCACCGATACTGTCTCCGCCCTGATGGAAGCGTACGGAGCCCCCCTCTCCATGCTGGATGTTGCTGACGCCAGCACAGACACGCCGTGGGGACTGGCCAAGGCCTACGTCGACGAGGTCATGTCCTTCCTCATGGAAAACGATGGCTGGAACGCGGACGGGGGCCTCGGTGGAAAGGAGTTCAACCGCATCCCGTTCACGGGAGACTTCTCCTATACGGACTCTGGAGGCAACGAGTGAGTTACTTAGCTCGAACCTTTCATGTACACCCGGGCAACTCTCCGCCCGCCGTGTGCTCAAGCCTTGTCCCATGTTGTCTAACCCATCGACTTGACTGACCTTCCTCACGGCTCGCCTCGTGCTCCTTGTACCGTTTCACGGCGGATACTTTAGGTGGAACGGATACACACCCAAGAACACGCCCTACAAGGTATAGTACATGGGTCGAATTGTACGAAGTGCTATGCATGGTCCTGCAAGGAAGAATTAATATGTTCTGGGCGTAATCTCGTGGCAAGATTTTCACTGCCTAAGTTCATCGACAACATTCCAGTGTTTGCTTGCTAATTCTCGCCGCCAGCGACTTGGAAAGGCTGGTGTCGTCACGGTTTTTCATTCATCATTCGGGCGGAGAGATGTTCATTGAAATATGCTGGTCTAGTAACACATAGACCCAGGGGTTCTGCTTTCGGAGTGAGCTCAACAGAGCGAGCAAGATCCAGGGGGTGATGCAAGCCCAACAACAAATATGAAGCCGTGACAACGACTCTACAAACTATCACACAATCACAGCAACTGGAAATTGAAAGTCAAAGTCAAACGTGCGAACAAAGGTTACACTATTTTTTACAGGACACGGGAGGAGATTGGAAGAAAATCGTTTTCCTGTTGCTCGAAGGGAAAGTGCTTGCCTCCATCTGGGGTTTAGCTATACGTTTCCCGCCTATGCCTGCGATAACCTTCCACTGCTCCATCATGTTCTACTGGCTGCGGAATAGACTAGATGGTGTAGACCCGAAGCAGAATAAGAGGAAAACGCAAAACCAAATTCGGCCAGTACGAGGTTCGAATCCGCGAATATGGGTTGGGAAGCCCAACATGCCCATCGGGCTACCAGACAAAATAGTAGAAGCGCTAACCTCCAGAGGGAGACGTACAGAGAAGCTGTAGTCCACGATTAATCAGACGGAGAGGGGGCGCGATTCCACCATTCAGTGGAACGCACCTGCCCCCCCAGTCTCCCACACTGCTGACAGGTTTGCTAAACCGCCCATCGGACACCGATGGGTCACCCATGAGCATACCCATGGGCGGCCCATGAAGTGCCCATGAAGTGCCTACTGTGGGCACTTCAACCTAGAACTTCACCGGCATATCAACGCCACCTACAAATCAACCTAGAACTTACCCACCAGCGCCAACCTAGAACGTATCGTGTGCGCTTGGAGTTAGGGTTAGGGTTAGCGTCAGGGTTATTAGCCGCTGTAGTGCCCGTTCCAACGCGGATAATCCAATGTTGAGGAGTACAATGGTTCGGTTGAAGGGCTCTCATTGGCCGCCCACGGGCTGCCCATGGGCTGCCCATGGGGGCGGTGTACTCATAGTCGTGCATGCCGTAGTCGTTAGACCATCGACCTCGCATCCCTACAAAGCCGGAATGGAGCACGCCCGGGTCTCACCGGACCAGGCTCTCACATCACCAAGCACGAAGCGCCGTGAGGTACTCGGCGAGTCGCATGAAGGGTGTGCTGCATCCTGCTAAGGGTGTTCGGCATCTTGTGCTTACTTCCTTGCGTACGGATGACAGCTGTGTATGACTTTTATTTATTTTCTGGTGATTCACTTCGAGAGACAGTTGTAAGCACTGTGTAACTGCCTCGAGAGTGCTTGACCATATTAACACAACGTGGTGCGATCATCCCCCTTGCGCGGAGTGAGGGTTCTCGACCCCGCACAACATGATCTACTCGACCACCATTCATTATGGTTACCGCCAAAAAAAAAACAGAGGTGAAAACAAACGGTAACCTGGTGGCCGAGTTCACGAAGTGAATTGGCTTGTTTTACAACGTCGTTGCCAAGCGACGAAAACCCAACCCCGATGGCAAACACCAGGGGAGGGGAGGGCAGCCCATATGGGCTGCCAGTGGGCATGCCCATGGGTTACCCATGGGAGTCCCATGGGTCGTTTGGCAAAACTGTAGAAAGTGTGGGAGACCCTGCCCCCTTGCCCCCTTGCATTCCATCACCGTGGTTTGATTCCAACACAACCGACATATATCCCCCTACCGTTGGTGCAGTTTGCGCGCACCAAGAAGTGGCAGCCGTTGCTGGAGTCGGACGGCCTTGGCTACATCACTGCCCAAGAACACGTGACCCCTCACATTGGCGTAACGGCTCGGTTCTTTGGGTTCGACACAGCCGAGAATGAGGAGGCATGGGGTTCGCGCAAGCTCGACGCGCCGCCTTACAGGAACAGGTAACTTGGGTAACCATTCCACACCAAGTACGAGTAGCTGAAAGAATCGGTAAGTTGGGTCACACAGACGAACGCTCGGAAAGGTAACGCGCAGAATGTCGTTTGAGTACGCATGCTCTTGGACGATTGAAGTTGGTGCCTGGCGTTCATGGCATCGAAAAACTCTTCATACGCAACGTACCTCGACTGCATTCATACTAACATGCCCATCCTTGCACACATTCGTTGAACATCGAGAAGAGCCGGGACTGAAGGGGTGGCTGCACTTTACACTCGCTGTCGTCTTCCCGCCCACCATGGTATGTGCAGGCATGACGAGATTGCCAGGGAGGTTCTTGAGGCGTCAAAGCTAGCTGCAGATGACCCAGCGAAGCAGTTCGCCATATCCTTCTTCGACAACAAGGCTACCTCTTTGCTCCCACTCATGACTGATTACTTCGCCCAGTAAGTTACCACCTTCCCTTGCCTAAAGTAGTTTATATGGTATGCACTCGATGGACGACAACAGACCGCGGTGCCCGGAGCTCAGCACACCCCAAGTTTTCGACGAGCCCACAATGTGTATTGGTCGTTGGACAGGACGACCAGTCGAGCGGAAGTTTGATCCGACAATATCGCGAACTCCTCCGACATCCGGTCAGTTGAAGAAAGTGAAGTGAACCATGTAGGCACTGCCCTCATCCTCATCGTGTATAGCAAACGACGGTCGATGAAAGTATAATCCTATGGGAGTGCACTGCGTTCGTTTCGTACAACTGCGTGTGGCAGGCGACGTGACACCCTGTCGAGACTCGAGTTCTTCAAGGTCAATCTCAAGCTTCAGCTGGGAATCTATAACGGAGTTGTGCTTTCATGGCGGGAGAAGGTACGGAATCTAAGACAAGACAGATACTCGGGCAGTAGAATAGTTGCGGCACTCGGGATGGGGAAGGACAAGGGGGCTCGTGAAACGCAACGCAAGGCTTGATGCATTGCTCCCCCCCCCCCCCGCCCCGCCCATTTTTTCGGGCGGTTTGCTCAGTTTGTCCAAGACGCTTATTGTACAGGATATAGTATGGGTATAAAGTATTTTCATTCCATATTGTACAGTATCCTGTAGTATCACACTATCAAAGAACCATCGATAAGAGGTGTCCAGGATCAGTTTTGTTGTTAGTTGTCTTCAAGAATTCATAACCGTTGGTTCCGGTCTCCGCTCTCAGTACCAAATCCTCCTCCTCCTACCCACCGCTCGTTCTCCCTCCGTTATAACGTGTCCGTACGAATCCATCAACTGCTGTCTGTCGGTTGAGTTGTTGTGAGGTGTATAAGTTCAGGTGCACAGCCCAGCGATACGAAATCCGATACAAAAATGAATATGTTGGTTATGGTATACCACTCTCAATCCCCTATTGGATATACGGTACATTACACCCCCCCTGACCTGCCCTTCACTCAGTTTCGATCAGTGCATCAAGCCTTGCGTTTCACAAGCCCCCTTGGGAAAGAGAGAGGGGAGGGGCGTGGTACGGAGTTTTTTTTTTGTGGTCAGAACTTGTTGGCCCCATCCAGTCTGTATACCATCATCCACAACATCCTCCGCATGCCGTTTTGTTCTTGTTCAGATCCGCCACGACGCTCCGCGCCCCCCTTCAGTGGTCAGGTGAGCCATTCAGCACCGAATGTTGGCGGATATAGCACGAGCACCAGCTGCGTGTGAAAGGTAGTCTATTCGTTCGACCTCGGTCATGAGTATTTGTCACGTGGTACCGCAGCTATTAGTTTGTAATAAAACGTACTAACCCTTCGCTGAACGGCCAGGAACGAGATCGGAGACGAGATTGTCGAGGCTTACGCGGGTCCCGACAGCGGTGTTCAGAACATGACGGCCTCTGAATGGGTACGTCGATGGTGTTTTCACCTGTAGGTTTGAATGAAGTGCGTGTGCTAGGCTACACAAGGCAGACACTCCCGCCTTTGTTTTACATGAGTCTTCGAAGGTGTGAGAAATTAAAGCAAAGCCGTTGTATGGTTCGAAATGTCCGCGCGCACCTCTTGCTCTACTTCTACATAGCGTCCTGGTACATCCGGTGTTATTTTGTGTGCTTCTCTTTGCCTATGTGTGTCTCTCCACAATACCTTTCCACGTATTTCACCCGGTTTTGCGCACCTACTACGGTCATTTTCTAATTGTGCTACTCTATCACTCGTCGTATCGCTTGTCTGCCCTGGCATTCACTCTCTTCCTTCAGGAACCCTACATCCGCACAATGCCACACTCTGAGTACCCGTCGGCCTCTTCTTGTTTGTGTGAGGTGAGCAAGAGTGAATGGTCTTCAGACAGTTTCCAGAAGCGCGCCTGTTCAACGGTTGGTATTACAATATCTACGTCGGAGGCGGCAGGTTTTTTCGTTCGGTGCTCTACCACCGATCACCTCTCTACAAGAATGTCAAAAACGAGTCCTGCCGCAGCTTGCTGTGAAATGAATTGTGAACTTGTATGTCGATAAAAACCTACTGCTGTTTTGTGTCGTATAGGGTTGTCAACCGGTATGGTCAGAACTGGGTACCCGGCCTGCCCGGACCGGGTACCCGGTTCTGAAAATACCCGGGTACCCGATTGCTCCGTTGTTTCGATACACGGCGCCCCCAAAATGCACACACAGCACACACAGACAGGCGCTTCTCTTTTCCACGAGCGGAGTACGGGGCGGCGGGGGCGCTGCCTACGTTTTTCTACTTTTCTGTGGTTCCTTCCGTCTTCGGTCGGTCCTGTTTTTGTTGCCTTTTTGTGCGGAAGTGGCATAACGTTGGGGGGAAAGGAGTTTTTTTTGTCCGGTCCATTTGTTGTATGTTCTTCTTTGTTGGGTAGTTGGCCTGTGTCGACGGAAGGCGTCCGCGCCAGGTGGACCGGTCCGTGCGGATATTCCAAGGTACCGACACTGAGCGGAAACAGGAACGATTTCATATGCAACAAGGTACTTACTACGTAGGTGGTTGATGGCCCACCTGCCGTACGAAGAGCGCAAAGTTTCGTCGTGGCGCGAAGACACTGAACGCAGAGTTAATAAACTGTGATGACAAGGGAGAGTGTTCGTGTGCGTGTATTGATAAAGTTCAGCAATTGAAAACGCCGGTTCACAACCCTTTCGCACAACACGCTGATGTCCTTTTGCCTCTCTCTTGCAGCAGAGAAAATACACAAGCAATCAATGTATTCAGAGTACCACAAAAAGACCGGGAGGTAGGTGCGGACTTTTTTCGGCTCGTCCTTTGGCAGGTCATGCCCTGTGGCCATTGTTGTTTGTACACTGGTCACGGTCCCGAGGCCAATGCACCTCTAGAATCCGGGTACCCGGCCGGTTCCACCCTTGAAGACCCCACCGATCCGTTTCCAGTTTTCCCAGCCGGGCGAAAACCCCAGTGTCGTTAGAACTGGTGGAGTAGCTCGTAGTGGTGTCGCCTTCCTTGAATGCCTATCCCTCACTCTGCGGTTCCGAGCAATCTTCCTCGGCTCGTGCAAAGACTACTGTAGCGATGCACTCTCGCTGACCGCCCTTTCTTCCGTTGTACTGGTTTAGGCATTTGCGAGTGCACTCAGGGTGTGGGCTGGCACAGACACCATCAACCCTCCGCTGGAACAACCCGAAGAAGATCCGCTCGTGTCGTTCGCGAGCTGGAGCGAGATTTCGGAAATGTGCGGCGACTCCCGGGTGTGGGGTGGCCTGCACTTTGAGGTGAGATTACTTGTCATCGTACGCTATATTTCTTGTGTTGTCGAGATGTGCTTGCTGCTCCGCAAGTGCCGTCACCGACAGACAAGGCTACGGAGAACGATTCCAACGCTCTTTCTGGGTCATTTTCTGCGCTGCTACCAATGGGTGTCGCCTCTTATTTGCCCCAGGAATCTGTGCCGGCCGGGGTGGAGCTTTGTGGCGGCGACGAAATGGCCATATCTATTGCCGCTTCGATCGACGGGCTGACCGCCGGTGACGAGTCTGTCGCCGTGTTCAAACGTGATATTGGCGAACTCATGCTTCGGCCCCTGTAAGGATCGGTGTCGGCAATGATGAAGCCGCCGCCGACGGCTTCGATCTAAACTCGCCCGAGAATCTGTCGGGTCTTGAGAGAGGTGATCGCATCTGGTATTTATCATCCTTCATGTTGTCATGTTGAGGCTATAGTGCAAACCAGGGTTAACTTGTCACTTGGGCGTGTCCCTTTGCGTCACGTGCTATTCAGCTGGTGTTTCCTGCACGGCGACGTGTATTTCACGCGCTATCTTTGCAATACACGCGCCAGCTTAAGATTGATTTTGACGTTTGTTTTTTTGCAATCGTATGGTCCCCAAGATTGGGTGTTCTAGTACTGTACGATCAGTGACTCCTCCCATTTAGATAATGGGGAAAAGTGAAATTAGTATAATCGAAACGCGATGTTAACGAAAATGGGGAGAAGTACCGTAACATTCTCCCCCTTTCGTTTTGGAAGCTAAAGTAAAATGGCTATTCTCTTCAGCTCATCAGCAACCCGGATTTTTTCCCAACTGTTGTGCTTCTCGAGGGCCATTGGGATCAAACTACCGTCTTGGCGCAAGGTAGATCGGTTTGAACGTAAATCTGTTGACAGTGTCGTCGTATGAGCGTATGAAGCCGTCGGGTTTCGCCCAGCTGTCTAGTAGTATTCCTCCCGCGCATCTACTCGGCAACTCTTTCATTGATTCTGTTGAGTTTGACTCTTGGATTGTCTTTGTGAGGGAGGTGCAACTGTTACCGTTTCACAATAGAACGGGAGGTGGCATCCCATCCCTAACCCAACTGGTAGCGACGTGTGCTGGTACTTGTGTGTGGATCGTGAGAGATTATACGTGCGCAGTATGACGTCGAACAGGGACGATACGCAAATACAAACAGGGAATAATAGGTCTGCTGATTAATGTTGGGAAGTGTCAAGTGTCAAGTTTTTTGCGTCTTTAGGAGACGTGCCCCACCGTCGTCTCGCCTTTGAGCGCGACGGAGGCATGCGCTTTGTACTGTACGGTCGATGGCACATTGTGTACGCGATGTTGGAATTTTCTCAATGACTTCAAGATTGTTGGGTGCAGAGCGGACTCTCTGGGTACTTAGCTGTCCTTGTCGTACCTTGGATGCTGCTGGCATGCTGCCTGGACTACAACCGTCTGGTGTATCTGTCTGTGTTGGCCACATAAGCACCGTGTGAACAACATCTCTCCATCTTCTTCTGCGCTGAAGTACCGTGAGATTGCGAGTCAGCGCACAGGGGTGCGAACGATTTTCAAAGCGTAATTTCTCCACAAGCAGGAGGGTGCGAGCGCCAACAGATACTTGTCAGGAAAGCTCTCGATGAGATATTTCCAAAACCTCCCTTTTCGACAGTGTTAACATCCTGGTTGTGGAGAAACTACGCTTTGAAAATCGATCGCACCCCTTTGCGGTGACTCGCAACCTTACGGTTCTGCTGCTGTGCTTCTGCTGCTACAAGCTCCACGAGCAATCACACCGATTTGCGTCGGTGGGCGTCAGCTTCTGCTGCTACGTGCTGGCGTACGCACACAATCCCCATAATATGCTATATTTTCTTGAAAACACTGTAATTCCGTGTTTCCTTCAGTGCGGGCGTTGGTCCGACGTTATTGGTCTGCGGCTATAGACCCGTATGTGCGTGGTTGGAGGGTGGAATGGGTTAGGTTGATCCCCCCGCTTTCCCTTTGTACGAAGACCTCCCGGGGCACAAAAGATCACGCTGCGTGAGGAGTGACATCCCGAAACACTACAGTATCATGTACTTTACGGTGTACCAAACCAATCAATTGGTGGTCATAACAGTCGTCGTGTACTTTTTTGTCCTGGCTTCGGCCATTGCTGAAGAATGCCTGCAATGTCACACGTGAAAAATCGAATACACGCCGCGAGGACAAGCGAACCCTACAGGACAATAACACGACGCCGGGACACTCGAACACAAACGCACTCGATAACGGTCTGCGTCCACGTGTAAACATGGGCGCCGTGCATCTCCGCCGACAGAAATTCCAGCCCTCGTTCCCGCATAGCCAGCAACGCGGTAGCATGATAACGTAAGACGTCAGCAGTTCTCTATGGTCAACGAACCCCTCCCCAAAACTCAAAACATGCTTCCATGGAAGCACGGCAACTTCCATGACAGAAACTTCCACGCAAGTACTTTTCAGGGCTGGCAGGCAACCGCCATGGGAGGTTGGAAATTTCCACGGCCATGGAAGGTTGAAACTCTCACGGAGGAAGTGCTTGTAAGGGCTGACGTGCAAACGTCCGCGAAAGCCTGAAGAATTTCATGAAAGCAACAGCAATGTCTGGTAACTTCCATGGAGGCCGGGCAATGTTCATGAACGCAGCATTTGCGGAAGTAGTTGTCGACCGCGAAAGAGAAATTCCGTGGAAGCACGCATAAGTCCATGGGAGGAACTTCCACTTAAGGAAGCAGTGTCCAGAGTTGCCTGGCCACTTCCATAAGAAACCACGCCAACTTCCATGTAACAGCTACAATAGCTCTGGTTGAACACACGCATATTTTTGGAGGCGTATCAGCGTAAATGGAGGTTGTGCGACGTTAAGTAAACCCGTGGCACTCAAACATCATGTTGGTGTGACATCCCCAAGTCTTTCACGATGACTTCCATGGAAGCGGGGAACCTCGTGAAGGATAGCCATCGTGCAAGCTGCGAGTTCTTCGCGATGGGTTCCATGGAAGCCGGACTCGGGTGGGATACAGCTTCCGTGGAAGTCCCTGAGTATGACTTCTGTGAACGTCTCTGCCTTTCTCAGCTTCCAAGGTCAAGCAGTCTTCGCTTCGATGGAGGTCGCTCACGTTGACTTCGATGGAAGCTGAACTCGTGTGATACGCTTCCATGGAAGTCGAAACCTCTACTTCCATGGGAGCTATCCGAAGGTGGGCGACTACGATGGAAGTCTATTTCAACTACTTCTTCTGTCCATGGAAGCTCATCCGTGGAAGCTCGTCGGCTTCCACTAGCTTCCATTGCAGATGTCAATAAACCAACATCCATCCATCGAAACAAAAACCACTTCCTTCCATGGATTCCGAAGGATATTTCTACATCCATGGAAGCTATGCAAATTTTTCAAATACTGAAGGAAGTAGGAGATTGTCGGTGGCCCACTCGAGGTCACGATGAGCTCGTCGGAAGAGAAGACCGCACGCCGCACGGAAGTCGATGGGGAGTGGCAGCGTCGGCGGCCCATTGTGTTCTCGAAAGGTGAGTACGGAGCTCCTCACATTCCGATGCAGAAACGGTAGGTGCCGGGGCAGCAGGGCACCGCTCGCGGTAACCGGTCCCGCGAGGAGCCGACTCCACAGGGTCAGCCGGGGGAGGCGTTCCCCGGGCGGCGACACGTCGAGACGACCATATGGCCGACGCACTGCCGCTAGCAGGCACGACGCAGCGGCTCTGTCGCGGTGTGCTCAGGCGGCTCTCGTCCCGCTCTCGGACCTTCCAGGAAGGACATCGGCCCGCGCTGGCGCGAGTCGACCGAGGCGTGTCCCTTGTGGAGCGAGTGGAGACCGGCATCACTGCCGTAGCCGTTGAAACCGAACATGCGTAAAGCAGCACACCTGATTGAAACTGTCCACCGAAGAGATGGTGGGAAACAGGAGCGGCACCAGAGGCGGGCGGGCGGAGCAAAGAGGTTGATTTGGACACGCGGCGACTGATACCTGACCGTACCGGCGCCACGTTGGCGAGAACGGACACCCAGATTCCGTTTCTCATGGTAGTCAACCGCTCTTCTACTGGTTCTATGAATGACTCGAACTCCTCCTGTCGTGGTGTCCTGCGATTGCAACCCCAAGCGAGGAGACAGACAATCCATTTGCAGCAACCACAAGTGAACTTCGAGATCACCGTCTTCGATAAGACGAGAGGGCCCTGCCTCAGCGTCTGCGGGTGGCGAGTTGCTGTAACTGTGAAAGCATATGAGCTACCTGGCTAGTCTACCAGTATGAAAGTATCAGTAGTTGTTGAGGGAATTGCACAAGCGGTGTACTCGATTTCGCCCTCGCCAAAAGAAAGATAACTACAGCAGTGGACCAAGGGTGTGCGACAAAAGTCATCCCGCACACCAAGGTACCCCCCCGAGAGGGCCAAATACTAGAGTTGGAGGTGGAATAGTTTTTTGTGGTGGTTGCACAAAAGTACCTGCAGTAGGCTTGTGCGTCTGTTCATTGGCTGACTCGTGTGATTTTCTCGTCGTACAGAAGAACGGGGGGCGGCCCATCATCACCAGCTAGAGAGGGGGGCGTACTCGTTTGTTGCTTGCCGTTGTCATTTGACCATCGACCAGCTAGAGAGGGGGGTGGTATCCATCATCATTCGCTAGAGGGCGGGGTGGTGTCCATCATCAGCTAGCGAGGGGGGTGGTATCCATCGTCAGCCGTGAGGGGGGGGTGCTATCATCAGAGGGGGGGGAGTGTCATCCATCGTCATCAGCTAGAGAAGAAGAAACAAACGTTGAAAAATTCCCCGGCTCTCTAGCTGCTGCTGCTGATTGTTTGAACAGGACGCTTCCGCCACCGCTTTAGATAACAGCAACAGCAGCAGCAGCAGAGGCGACACACCCTCTCGCCCACAATGAGTGTAGAGAGATGCACAGCACAGCAGTGGTACTACATCGTCTAGGAACGAGCGTGATGTGTTACTGGTCCCGTGCTGTGATGTATGTGTGCCTCTCTCCAGAGCAGAGTCAGAGGCCGCTCCCTCCCGCCGCGTCGCAACACAATACGAACGCATATAGGATACCATGAGGATTGTCATTGGTTTTATTTCAAGTTGAAGAGGAGATATTTTTACGATGTAAGTGACAGTAGAAATAAGTCCTACACATGTTGTTGTACTTCGTATTGGTTTTATATTCATGTAGAGTATTAGACATATTAAGTGAAAGTTTTCTGAGGTAAACTTGCAATTGTCGGAAGGCAATACAAAAAAATATATATAACAACAACCAACCGATGGACCCACAGAGACCCAATCAATATCT
>CACKRE030005077.1:81299-96380 GCA_902602495.3 Ectocarpus sp. CCAP 1310/34 | reverse complement strand
CAGAAATAGATGAAGTGTTCCGGTGGAAGGTAGAGCGTTTGGGAGACGAGGGTACTCGGGTTGAATTCCAGAAGGGGCTGGCTGGTAGTGTGGAACCCTTCAGAACACTGCTGAGAAGCGTCGGAGACGGACAGGTAGACGTACAAGCAGCAAGGGACAGGGTGATTGAAGGGTGGGAGTCCATCGTGAACGCAACGGCAGAGAGAGTAGTGGGAACGAAGGTGGTACGATGTGGGGTATCGGTGAAGTGGTGGGATGACGAGCTGAAAGAAGAAATAGGGGAACGTAGAGAAGTCTTCAAGCAGTACCTGAGTGAGGCGTCTGAGGAGAGTTGGGAAAAGTACAGGGCCAAGAGAAAACAGGTGAAGGGACTAGTGAAAAAGAAGAAAAAGTGTATTTGGGACGAAGTAGTGCAGAAGGCCAACGGGGGCCTGGAGGGGAACGTCAAGCAGGTGTGGGAAGGGATTAGTGGAATGGTAAAAAAGACGGCGCAAGGGGGGGATACAGTGGTAGCAGCTTTACGAGGTGTGAACGGTGGATTAGTCCCAGTACATATGAACCGAAGAATTTCTTGAAACGTGCATATGATCAGTTGTGCATTGGTTCCGGAGGTATATTGCTGTGGTACGTAGGAGTCACGTTAGATGTGCAATTGAGCTGGGCTGTTTTTCTTCGTGTATCCCGGTGCACATCTCAGTCTCGTCACAGTCGTTGCCCCCTCGTGTGGGTTTCTGCAGTCCTCCGTGCGATCCGTGTCCCTTGATGTTGTCGTGCTGCACTTTTCCTTGTTTGTGAAGGCGGGGTATTCACGTTCCTTCGGCCGACTTGTGTCGAAAACGGTCAAGGTCGGGCTTGATTGCGGGCTTTAGCCAGATCGAGAGAGGCTGTTTTCCAAAATGTACGTAATCAGTTTCGAGAACTGAAAGAACCCCCGATGTGGCCTTGAAATACAGCATCTGCAGCAGTTCCAGACTGCTGTAACAGCGATGCTCCGACGGGGTGTGGTATCCAACGCACTGCACTCGATACTCTGTTCCACACGCAACAACCAAAACCACGGTTCGGAGAGCGGGAGATCACTCTCTCTTTGCTCACATGTTTGTATGTGATAGCTACATCTACCCCCGGTGAGGTCTTCTCGGCGCTTGAGGGCACGCCAATAGACCAATGGACCACGCCAACGAACCACGGCGGCAGTGCGAGTAGAACCACGTGCGTAGAGAAGCCCAAGTAGAACCCAGGTCACAGCAGCAACGCACAACCTTCTCGTGTATCCAACAACGAATTCAATACAATCTTGTTACCCCCACCATCGCGCCACCCGTCGAACATACAGGCGCAATGATTCCTTCGTGGACAAGGTGTTCCTGTTCGCGACCACGGTCGGTACCTGGGACCCCTCCCCTACCCCGCCGCTGTCGCGCCTTCCGTCGGCCGAGGATGACCCCCCCGGTTTTCCACCGACCATCATCCCGCCCCTGTGGCGCGTGGAGGATGCGGCGGCTGCTGCGGCCGAAGAGCAACAACGGCCGCGCGAAAACTGGCTGAAGAGCATCGTCGCCGCCATCATGGTGGCCGTTCGCTTCCTCGTTGGCCCCAACGGCCAGAGGGCGAGGCAGGGATGCCGGGGCGACGACGACGACGACGACGACAACCACGCCCCCGCCCGACGCGCTACGTGGCGGGAGCGAGCCGCAGCTGCCGCGCGTAGGTTTCTGCGCTCAGCGAGAAACAAGATCAAAAATGCCGAGGACCGCCTCCACGCCATGTTCGACATCTCCGTCGCGAAGAGAACCGCTCGACTGTTGGACCTGGCGCGCAAGATAACCGTGCAGGACATGCCGCGCCGGGCGGGGTTCAGACGCCAAGGCAGCGATGAGCTCTTTGAGATCGATCGTAGCCGCCTGGGAGTGAGCGATGCCGTCGCCGCCGCTGTGAAGGATATTTGCACCAAGTTGGCGGCGGTATTCCCTGTCATCGGGTATAACCAGGTACGCGGGGTGCCGTAGGACTGTTCTGACCCGGATCCTTGCCCGACCGTTGGCGCGAGATGGCTGTCCGAGTGGCTGCGGAATTATGTAGTTTCTTGCGGTTCGACATATCTGTGGATCTTGTTCCCCGATCGGTGCTCTCTGTTGCTTGGTGGATTTCCAAAGCGTTTACTTTCTCTGCCCGCTACTACCCTATCCTACAACAGCTCATGTTGCAGTGTATCTGCCGCGGGTGGAGCCAGCATTTATTGGCGTGTTCGTTCAACTGATCCTGACCGTACCCACACCGCCCCCGCCTTAACACCGCGCCCCAGGGCTTTGACGCATCCTGTAAGGCGATCTTCATCTGTGTGGGCGGAAACTTGGGTGGCCGCCGCCGTTTTCACCAAGTGGGCCGTTCCCTTGGCCTCGATGATGATGAACCCAAACAGGCACGGCCAGTTCGGCCTCAACACTGTGAGCATCTCAGCAGACTGTTGCTGCGTGACGTGTGCTATAGACGTATCGTGCTGACGTAGTGGTGCAACGTGTGTACACCTCAGAAATGAGCGGGGATGCTTTCAGCCGACGGAGGGAGAGGGACGACGGCTGAACCCACCCTGACTCTGATGATAAACGATTGGTCAACAGTGAAAAATGGAGCACACAACGGCATGTACCGCCGGCGATGGGTGTTTATTAACCGTATCGTCAGCGAAATATCGGGAGGTAAGGTTTACCTGTGGATGACGGCCCATGTGCCTCCCGTACATGACCGCCTGACACTACGACGGCAAAATGAGTTTNTACTTTTCGACAAGATGGCGCCGTAGTTGTCACCATGCATGCATGCGACGACCGAACACGTGCCCATCTCCACTTGCCTCTCCGTGTGCCCCATTCTCCGTACTTACGCTGGCACCCCTTGCTGCACTTGTCCAATCTTCCTCTTCTTCTCCTGTCGCTGCTGCCAGGCCGCTCTCGACCTTCTGCTCCAGGCTGGGTCTCCCCCAGTGTGTCATCAACGACATCGTGGAGTAGACGATGCGGGCTGGCATTCACGGCCCGACGGTCACGATATTCGTCATTATGTCTCTTCTCTGCTTGGCGGAGAAGCAGGGGGCGGAGGACGCCGACGTGGTAAGCGAAGGCCGTTGCAGTAGGAGTAGATTGCCATTGACGGCCGCGTCTCACCGGTACCTGTTCCAGTTACCGTCGTCGTGTCTTTACCGCACCCCTTCCCCGGCTGGTTCTGTACCGTGCCGCCCAGCACTTGATAATTGTTTCGTCCATCTTGAGAAGGAAACTGAACGAGAAGGATGCAACCTCGACGCTCCTCCCCCTCGTCGCCCTCTCCCTAGCTTTTTGGTTGTTTGCGAGGAGAGCAGAAGCCGACTGTGTTCCAAGGTACGCATTTCATCAAGTTCATCATGAAAATACTGTGTACGTACGTGACCGCTTTTCGTAACACACGCACTTGCGTCTGTACCTCTTTCCCATCGGTACAGGTGGTGATGGTGAAGGTCCCCCTGATGGCCGCAGCAAGCAGCGTGAAGTCCTTCCAGGACATCTTGGAGCACGCCCCGGTGTCGCTCGAGCACTTCTTGACTGGGTACCGAGCCGCAATGGTCGGAGTACCGGCGTGCAACGACTGCGTAGAGCCGGTATAGAGCATCTCCGTCCTTTTTTTGTGGTAAACATTTGACCAGCAGGTGTTGCAAGCGGTACAGCGTAGAGTGCACTAAGATGCGAGCTGTTTGCATCAGCTCGCGTGGCGATAACAACATGTTCTTGTATTATGTAACGGTTGTAGAATGGGCCTTTACTTTTATGGATCATTGTGCCTCAGCCCTCCTCGAGACATAGTCTCTGGTGTCTGTGTCGATCGCTCGGGGTCGTACGCGTATCGTGTCTTGCTTGGTCCAGTCGAAACCATCTTGTGTCCTCGCGGCTGCGCTGAGCGTACCTGTTGTGCACCTTTGTTGCACGTTGTGTTGAAAGACATTGGGAATAAGCTGTTGGTTTGTGTTCGTGCTTAACCGTCCCAGTACATGTGAACCGAAGCATTTCTTGAAACGTGCATACGATTAATTGTGCATTGGTTCCGGAGGTATATTGCTGTGGTACGTAGGAGTCACGAGAGGTGTTGTATTTGAGGTGGGCTGTTTTTCGTTGTGTAGTCTATCCCGGTGCACATCTCAGTCTCGTCAAAGTCGTTGCCCCCTCGTGTGGGTTCTGCAGTCCTCTGTGCGATACATGTCCCTTGATGTTGTCGTGCTGCACTTTTCCTTGTTTGTGAAGGCGGGGTATTCGCGTTCCTTCGGCCGGCTTGAGTCGAAAACGGTCAAGGTTGGGCTTGATTGCGGGCTGTAGCTAGATCGAGAGAGGCTGTTTTCCAAGAAGTACGTAATCAGTTTCGAGAACTGACACAACCCCCGATGTGGCCTCGAAATACAGCGTCTGCAGCAGTTCCAGACTGCTGTAACAGTGGTGCTCCGACGGGGTGTGGTATCCAACGCACTGCACTCGATACTCTGTTCCACCCGCAACAACCAAAACCACGGTTCGCAGAGCGGGAGATCACTCTCTCTTTGCTCACATGTTTGTTTGTGATACATCTACCCCCGGTGAGGTATGCTTCTCGCGGTGACTGTTGTATTTTCCCTCGTCTCGAGCAATGATGCATCGCATGGCGCTGCTACATGGACGGCAGTCTATAGATATCGATGATCGATATCATGATAATGACTGGGGGACTGGGCTCTCTGATCACGCGAGAAACAGAAAGTGAGCCCCCTCAACATATGATGACCCTCTTTCCACGGAAGAAATGCAAAGCAACTCTTCGTTAATTAATGAGTTTCTACCGTACTTGGCGATCCGGACGATGAGCACATCTGCTGGTTAGTCTACTCTCCCACCCCGCCATTCGTTCTCTATCTTCCGCTTGTCAGTCATACCGATTGGTGGCAGACGACGACCGAACAAAGGAGTGCGCCCCAACACACACAAGGAACACATTCAGCACGAAAAGAAGGACATGCATACGTGTAGCACAAACAAGATAGAAACCGACGACCGACTGGGTAACAACTACTATTAAACTGCCGTACGACGAGACATGGAGACGTGCACCAGGATACATACACGATTGAAAACAGCCCCCCTGACAGCACCTCGAGCAAATACACACCGGTGACTCCAACGTACAACACCGCAACGTCACTCCGAAACAACGCACAACAGGCGTGTGAGTGCACCTAGACCAAAGCATCTTTCGTTTCACATGAAGTGAACGGTCAAGCGGAAATACCAACTCATTCCCAGGGTGTACAACAAGCCAAGCACGCTCAGCGCACCCACGAGGATACCAAAGCGAGCCCTTTCGTGGTTTGGACGGCTGCACCAAGCAAGATGCAATATACATACACATACGACCCGAGAGCGAGCGATACACGTGGCCGTCGCCAGAATAGCGGGGTCTTCTTTCAAGGCCCTCGAGGAACACGCTCCGGTGACGATGGCGGATTCATTGGGTATCTATCGAGGCGTATTGCTCGGCATTCCGGCCTGCAGCAACTGGATAGAGCAGGTGTAAAATGGCTCGATCGAGAGAGGGACACGTGAAATTGAGAGGACCAGGCGTTGAAGTGCAACACGAGGGCAGGTGTACACGCGTTGCTTGCACCAGCTCGCGGTATGTGTGACGATCCGATATTTTTCTCCTTCTGATAATGCCAGGCCGCTGTCAACGCTCTGCTCCAGGCTGGGCCTGCCCAAGTCTGTCATACACGACATCGCAGAGGAGACGATGAAGGCTGGCGTGCACGGACCGGCGGTGACGATCTTCGTCGTGATGTCTCACCTCCGCTGGGCGGAGAACCCCCCGTTTCTCCTCCAAGCAGAGTAGAGACATGACATCAAAGTCGCCACCGCCGGACGTGCACGCCAGCCTTCATGGTCTCCTCGATGATCTCGTGCATGACACACCCCTCGGTAGGCCAGGCCGGGTGCACAAGGTCGGCCGCGGCCTGGAACCAGGAGCGGGAGAAGAAGAGGAACCTTGGACAAGTACAACGAGGGATGCACAAGTACGATCATCGTTAACAAGGCAAGGCGAGAGACGAAGATATGTCCAGTTGACGAGTGCATGATGTTTCTTCGACGTAACATTTACGGTGTCGTCGTGAAAAAGCAATGGCGCATCCGTACGGAGATTAGTATTCGTACGGAACTTAGTATTTGTGTAGCATATGCGTCCTAAAGCAAGCAATTATGGCAACCTAGCCACAGGCATGGACTCACTCCAAGAATATGTGCTCGAGATTGTTCTCGGTCATTTCGTCGTCCGCGTCGCATCCCACAATCCGGTCTCTCGGGACGGTCATCCCGATACCGAAGCGGCGTACCTCTTCATGACGGACCAGGTGTAGCCCAACTCGTGAACAGCGGGAAGGGGTCGTACGTGTGCACTTCATGTGGAATACCGTCATGTTCTAAGGCGACCATATACAGGAAGCCCGTGAGCCGTTCGTCCACCACAGGTAAACTCTACCTCACGGCACTTTGCTTACGATACGACTAATGAACACACACCTCGGGCGGAACATGCTGTCGTGCGCTACGTGTTTTCACTGTTGATTGCATCGGTGTTTCAGCACCAAAATCACGGTGGGCTCAGCCTTCCGGCCCTCCTTCCCTCGGCTGGAGGAGTCACCACTCAATTCTGAGTTGCACACACATTCCACCGTTAAGTCAGGGCTGGCGTCTATCATCACATGTCACGCGGCAGTCTGTTAGTGCTCACCGCGTTGACCGCGCGCTGGCCGCCGTGGTACGCGTTCATCATGAGCCAAGACAACGGGACAGCCCACTTCCGAAACACTTGGGCGGCCTCAACAATGTTTCGGCCCAAACACAGGAAAACCGGAATTGCGGACGGCCTCAAAACCCTGGGGCGCGATGGTCTGGCGGGGTGGTGGGTTCAGCCAAGGTTGTACTGGCTGCACCCACTTCCCCCTCCAGAATACCGCACCCCAGGCCTTTGACGCCGCTTGCAAGTTGATTTTCCTGTGCGTGGGCGGAAACATTGTTGCGGCCGCCCAAGTGTTTCGGATAGAGGGTTTTTCCCTTTGAATGCTGGCTGAACCCATGTGTGTGTGTGTGTGTTTTCGTCCCGTGGCAGATACAACCACACATGAAGGTGTTGTAGACGATGTAGTAGTGTAGCGGGTAGAGTAAGTGAACCGCCACAGAGAGCATCGATCGGGGAACAAGATCGATCCTTAGACAAAGCAACCAACGCCAGAGCGGCCCGGACACCCGTCGCCAAAGGTGGGGAGGGTAAGAATCTGGACCAAGACATTCCTACGGCACCCTGCAGCCTCACCATTTTCTAGTTGGTATCCAACCTCGGGGGGGTTGGATAAGAAACCTTCGCGTCGAGCTAACTTGGCAAACGAGGCCGCGGTTGATCCCTGCATCCGGTCGAGCCATGGCTACCAGGTTGCGTCCAGTCGGAGATCAAAGGTACTATGGTCGATGCCTGAGGTGGGCGGTAGGCTGTGCAGGGTGTGCAGGACCTCACACGCATGGTTGCTTTGCATGAATGCCTGAGATTCTGTGCCCGGTGTACGTTGCACAAACTACGCTGCAGGTGTGGATCGTTTCGTCGCGAAGGGTACAGCAGTGACTAAACCGCGTTATCTCGCCGCATGTTGAAAATTTGTGTGTCGTGCGCCGTCGTGACTCCGTTCTTGTTCTTGCTTCCTTGCGTGACGCTACTCGTACGGTTGGTTGTTGAGCGTACGTGGTGATTGGTAGGATCGCTACATGATCGCTGGAGGCGAAGGTGTTTTTGCTTGGGTAGCGAGACTTTCGCGCGAAGCATGTGTTTGGAGTTTGGAGTTTGAGGCGGCGCAATTAAATTGGGTTGGCCCGAATGGTAACAAACGCTGCTGTTGTTCTTCCATCCGTCGTGAGAGAGGCACAACACGGTATGGAGGCACAAAGGTATGGCTCCACGCATGTACTCTGGATTGAAGCCTTGTAGACCTGTTGAGATGATAGTCTCTGTGCTGTTCTGGACATGCAGCGCACAGAGAGTATCCCCACAACAAATTTGAATGACGACGAAACTAACTGCCGTCAAATATATCGAACATCGACCACGTAGACTACGCTTCGTAGACTAGTCTATATCACATGCATAGACGATTGTAGTACATAGGAACAGGTCAACGATCTTTCTCACGCTTGACGGATTGATTGTTTTTTGCATACTATACCTGTGTGTAGATCCGTCGTCACGTTTATATGAGAAACACGCTCGACAACAGACGGGGTTCGCGCGAGATTTCTCCCATTTCATTGACCAGGAGGGGGGGGAGGACATATCACCGCACCTCACATCAAACACTCACACGCTCACACGTGATTTCCCTAGCCTGCAGAAATCACTCCTAGGCATCAACTGCAGCTCTGCCACTTCCAACAGGTGAACAGCTAGCGCGTACTACGCGTGACAGTCGAGCGCGTACTACGCGTGACATGTGTTGTCGACCTACATAGTTTGTGTGCAGCTTAGCTCGCCTTTGAAAGCAAGCCTGTTCGGACAATTGGAGTCTCTTCATGATGCAGATCAGTCTGTATGTATACATAGCCTAGCTCGCCAAGAGCCAGTAACACGTGATTCGTTATTCAGAAGACGCCTGAATACCTGGCCTGCTGTTTCTCGCTTCAATGAGTCATCTGACAAGTCCCGTGTCTCGATTCAACGAGGCATTTGACCGACAACGATATTTTCTCAGTTCAAGTCCCCGACCACGTATGCAGATCCAACCATGCGCGCCCAGCCCTCTCGTACCCTCTTGCCCACCTGCTCACAATTTCCACAGCCTCAGTGGACCACATTGTCAATCTGCACTGAAATCGACTTGACAACGGAAAAACACAACAGGTGAGTGAGGCAGGTGGCGCAAGAATACAGATTAGGGGAGCACCACAGAGGAAGTGACGGGATCATCCACTACTGACTGTAAACGAGAGGGAACAAGCAATGGTCGATGCCTCCGGACGTCGTATCGCGGCTGTAGTAGCCGAGAGCTCAGTGCTCGTGCCCAAGATTGAAGAAATAGTCTAGTGCGGTAAATACAACGCTCAACGACATTCAGTCAGGGTGACGAAGAGGAAGTTGCACGGAGATTCCCCTCTTGCACGAGTGCCACAGCCACGGGCAATCAATCAATTGTTAAATATCGCCGGGGGTAGGCAACCACTGCGTTGTGGGTCGTCGTCTAGGTAGCGCTTGGACCTGTTGTAGCTCACGGCATTGACCTCGCCGAGTCTGCCCTATCCGACCGTGCAACTAACTTCCGCTGTGCCCGCTTCCTCCGTGCATTTATCGATCTGTTTTCTGTTGTTCTCTGCAGATAAGTGTGACACATTTCGCGACAAAACATGTACGCTTCTCTCTTTACGAGAATGATCATCATCGCGGCGTTGGCGGTAAGCGCCTTCTCCGTATCATCCCCAAGTCACGAGGTGTCCTCGGGTACCGCACCAGGGTGAGTCACACTGACTGGGGTTGATAGTCAAGCCGACCCGCCCGTCTCCACTTCGAGCCTATATTTTGCCGAATATACACCTCTCGCGCGCATAGCTTGAGACAGTTGCGATTCGTTGTTTTGGATGAATGTGAGATCGTTGCCCTTGGTGTCCTTCAATGGCACAAGCAGGGTGCTCAATCGAACACTGCAATTCGCACCATGTAGACTACTGCCGACTGTAGCCCAATCAATGGCGAGGATCATCAGGTCGGATTAATGACAGAAAAGAAAAATGAGAACCGTCATGACAGTGTGCTGCATGTGTTTTTCCGCAAGTATTTCGTCCCATATACTCTTGTCGGTGCTCGCAGTATCAACCCCCCGTGTGGTAGGAGCACTCTTGTCCCGGGGTCTCACGCAGACGGTTCCTCTGAGGGTGCATGCCGTCAGCGTTAGGTCAATACTGTATGTGCCCACGAATCCTCTGCCCCCTGTCAACAACAGCTGCAACTCGAAATAGGTGTACTTCACGTAGAAGCACTGCTAACGCGGCGTCCCGGCGACATTCGAACGCGTAACATTGTCTTCTCGGCGCTTGAGGGCACGCCAACAGACCAATGGACCACGCCAACGAACCACGGTGGCAGTGCGAGTAGCACCACGTGCGTAGAGAAGCCCAAGTAGAACCCAGGTCACAGCAGCAACGCACAACCTTCTCGTGTATCCAACAACGAATTTAATACAATCTTGTTACCCCCACCATCGCGCCGCCCGTCGAACGTACAGGCGAAACGATTCCTTCGCGGACAAGGTGTTCCTGTTCGCGACCACGGTCGGTACCGGGGACCCCTCCCCTACCCCGCCGCTGTCGCGCCTCCCGTCGGCCGAGGAAAACCCCCCCGTATTACCACCGACCATCATCCCGCCCCTGTGGCGCGTGGAGGATGCGGCGGCTGCTGCGGCCGAAGAGCAACAGCGGCCGCGCGAAAGCTGGCTGAAGAGCATCGTCGCCACCATCATGGTGGCCGTTCGCTTCCTGGTTGGCCCCAACGGCCAGAGGACGAGGCAGGGATGCCGGGGCGACGACGACGACGACGACAACCACGCCCCCGCCCAACGCGCTACGTGGCGGGCGCGAGCCGCAGCTGCCGCTCGTAGGTTTCTGCGCTCAGCGAGAAACAAGATCAAACACGCCAAGGACCGCCTCCTCGCCATGTTCGACATCTCCGTCGCGAAGAGAACCGCTCGACTGTTGGACCTGGCGCGCAAGATCAACGTGCAGGACATGCCGCGCCGAGCGGGGTTCAGACGCCAAGGCAGCGATGAGCTCTTTGAGGTCGATCGTAGCCGCCTGGGAGTGAGCGATGCCGTCGCCGCCGCTGTGAAGGAGATTTGCACCAAGTTGGCGGCGGTATTCCCTGTCATCGGGTATAACCAGGTACGCGGGGTGCCGTAGGACTGTTCTGGCCCGGATCCTTGCCCGACCGTTGGCGCGAGATGGCTGTCCGAGTGGCTGCAGAATCATGTAGTTTCTTGCGGTTCGACGTATCTGTGGCACAAGAGGATCTTGTTCCCCGATCGGTGCTATCTGTTGCTTGGTGGATTTCCAAAGCGTTTACTTTCTCTGCCCGCTACTACCCTATCCTACAACAGCTCATGTTGCGGTGAATCTGCCGCGGGTAGAGCCAGCATATATTGTCGTGTTCGTTCAACTGATCCTGACCGTACCCACACCGCGCCCCAGGGCTTCGACGCCTCCTGTAAGGCGATCTTCATCTGTGTGGGCGGAAACCTGGGTGTGGCCGCCGCCGTTTTCACCAAGTGGGCCGTTCCCTTGGCCTGGATGATGATGAACCCATACAGGCACGGCCAGCTCGGCATCAACACTGTGAGCACCTCAGCAGACTGTTGCTGCGTGACGCGTGCTATAGACGTATCGTGCTGACGTAGTGGTGCAACGTGTGTACACCTCAGAATTGAGCGGGGATGCTTTCAGCCGACGGAGGAAGAGGGACGACGGCTGGACCAAGCCTGATCCTGGTGATGAACGATTGATATCGTCAACAGTGAAAAATGGAACACACAACGGCATGTACCGCCGGCGATGGGTGTTTATTTACCGTATCGTCAGCGAAATATCAGGAGGTAAGGTTTACCTATGGATGACGGCCCATGTGCCTCGCGTACATGACCGCCTGAAACTATTACGACGGCAAAATGAGTTCGCCCTACTGCTGGTTTACGTCTTGCCATTGCTTTTGAGCAGGCCATGCGATACACCTGGTCGGTGATCAAAATGCACGCCGCTCCGGTGTCCGGATGGCTGTGCCGCGACCCGATCGTTGGCTGCGACGAGGACAACGAGATGGCGGACACGATTCTCGCACACATCTTCATGGAGTGAGTCCACGCTTGTATGGTGTACATGTACTTTGACATATCTGCTTGGTTTCGGAAGCAAAGGCGGAGCTCAGTACGGATGCGTCATACTTTTCGACAAGATGGCGCCGTAGTTGTCACCATGCATGCATGCGACGACCGAACACGTGCCCATCTCCACTTGCCTCTCCGTGTGCCCCATTCTCCGTACTTACGCTGGCACCCCTTGCTGCACTTGTCCATTCTTCCTCTTCTTCTCCTGTCGCTGCTGCCAGGCCGCTCTCGACCTTCTGCTCCAGGCTGGGCCTCCCCCAGTGTGTCATCAACGACATCGTCGAGGAGACGATGCGGGCTGGCGTTCACGGCCCGGCGGTCACGATATTCGTTGTTATGTCTCTTCTCTGCTTGGCGGAGAAGCAGGGGGCGGAGGACGCCGACGTGGTAAGCGAAGGCCGTTGCAGTGGGAGTAGATTGTCATTGCCGGCCGCGTCTCACCGGTACCTGTTCCAGTTACCGTCGTCGTGTCTTTACCGCACCCCTTCCCCGGCTGGTTCTGTACCGTGCCGCCCAGCACTTGATAATGGTTTCGTCCATCTTGAGAAGGAAACTGAACGAGAAGGATGCAACCTCGACGCTCCTCCCCCTCGTCGCCCTCTCCCTAGCTTTTTGGTTGTTTGCGAGGAGAGCAGAAGCCGACTGTGTTCCAAGGTACGCATTTCATCAAGTTCATCATGAAAATACTGTGTACGTACGTGACCGCTTTTCGTAACACACGCACTTGCGTCTGTACCTCTTTCCCATCGGTACAGGTGGTGATGGTGAAGGTCCCCCTGATGGCCGCAGCAAGCAGCGTGAAGTCCTTCCAGGACATGTTGGAGCACGCCCCGGTGTCGCTCGAGCACTTCTTGACTGGGTACCGAGCGGCAATGGTCGGAGTACCGGCGTGCAACGGCTGGCCTGGGTAGAGCCGGTATAGAGCGTCTCCGCCCATTCTCCGTGATAAACATATGACCAGCAGGTGTTGCAAGCGGTACAACGTAGAGTGCACTAAGATGCGAACTGTTTGCATCAGCTCGCGTGGAGATAACAAAATGTTCTTGTATTCTGTAACGGTTGTAGAATGGGCCTTTACTTTATGGATAATTGTGCCTCAGCCCTCCTCGAGACATAGACTAGTCCGTGGTGTCTGTGTCGATCGGTCGGGGCCGTACGCGTATCGTGTCTTGCTTGGTCCAGCCGAAACCATCTTGTGTCCTCGCGGCTGCGCTGAGCGTACCTGTTGTGCGCCCTTGTTGCACGTTGTGTTGTGAAACACATTGGGAATAAAGTGTTGGTTTGTGTTCGTGCTTGACCGTCCCAGTACATGTGAACCGAAGAATTTCTTGAAATGTGCGTATGATCAGTTGCGCATTGCCTCCGGAGGTATATTGCTGTGGTACGTAGGAGTCACGAGAGGTGTGCATTTGAGCTGGGCTGTTTTTCTTCGTGTATCCCGGTGCACATCTCAGTCTCGTCATAGTCGTTGCCCCCTCGTGTGGGTTTCTGCAGTCCTCCGTGCGATCCGTGTCCCTTGATGTTGTCGTGCTGCACTTTTCCTTGTTTGTGAAGGCGGGGTATTTGCGTTCCTTCGGCCGGCTTGCGTCGAAAACGGTCAAGGTTGGACTTGATTGCGGGCGATAGCCAGATCGAGAGAGGCTGTTTTCCAAAATGTACGTAATCAGTTTCGAGAACTGACACAACCCCCGATGTGGCCTCGAAATACAGCATCTGCAGCAGTTCCAGACTGCTGTAACAGCGATGCTCCGACGGGGTGTGGTATCCAACGCACTGCACTCGATACTCTGTTCCACGCGCAACAACCAAAACCACGGTTCGGAGAGCGGGAGATCACTCTCTTTGCTCACATGTTTGTATGTGATAGCTACATCTACCTCCGGTGAGGTATGCTTCTCGCGGCGACTGTTGTATTTTCCCTCGTCTCGAGCAATGATGCATCGCATGGCGCTGCTACATGGACGGCAGTCTATAGATATCCACGATCGATATCATGATAGACTGGGGGGCTGGGCTCTCTGATCACGCGAGAAACAGAAAGTGAGCCCCCTCAACAGGTGATGACCCTCTTTCCACAGAAGAAATGCAAAGCACCTCTTCGGTTGATTAGACTTATGAGTTTCTACCGTGCTTGGCGATCCGGACGATGAGCACATTTGCTGGTTAGTCTACTCTCCCACCCCGCCATTCTTTATCCATCTTCCGTTTGTCAGTCATACCGATTGGTGGCAGACGACGACCAAACAAAGGAGTGCGCCCCAATACAAACAAGGAACACATTCAGCACGAAAAGAAGGACATGCATGCTTGTAGCACAAACAAGATAGAAACCCACGACCGACTGGGTAACAGCTACTATTATACTGCCGAACGACGAGACATCGAGACGTACACCAGGATACATTAACGATTAAAAACAGCCCTCCTGACAGCACCTCGAGCAAATACACACCGGTGACTCCAACGTACAACACCGCAACGTGACTCCGAAACAACGCACAACAGGCGTGTGAGTGCACCTAGACCTAAACATCTTTCGTTTCACATGAAGTGGACGGTCAAGCGCGAACACCAACTCATTCCCAAGACGTACAACAAGCCAAGCACGCTCAGTGCACCCACGAGGATACCAAAGCGAGCCCTTTTGTGGTTTGGACGGCTGCACCAAGCAAGATGCAATATACACATACGACTCGAGAGCGAGCAAAAGTATTCGGTAAGCTGCTGAACGATAGGATAGTGGGAGTATTGTAGGAACATAGCATTAGTGAGGGTCAGGCAGGTTTCCGAAGAAGAGCGGGTGCGTAGACCACGTGTTCACGTTAGGGAGAATCATCCAATGTAGAAAGAGGGCGGGAAAACCGACGTACTGCTTCTTCCTGGACGTGAAAAAGGCATGCGACACCGTATGGAGAAATGGGTTGTGGAATCAACTGTCCAACTTCGGGATCAAGGGGAAAATGTGCAGAGTGCTGAAGAAGATGACAGAGTGTACGAAAAGCGCGGTCGTGTTAGACGGAGAACTGTCTAAAGTCTTCGACAGATTGAGCAGGAGGTCCCACAAGGTTGCACGCTGTCCCCACCATTGTTCCAGGTGTTCATCAACGATCCGTTGAAAGTCGTAGAGGCAG
>CACKRE030005077.1:69546-80142 GCA_902602495.3 Ectocarpus sp. CCAP 1310/34 | reverse complement strand
GAGGTGGGTTGAAAAGGCGGGAAGGGATATCGTTAGGATAGACAGACTAGGGAAGGCCATTTTTGAGCCACCTTTGGCAAAGTAGAAAGGAACGATTGGCCATCGGTGATCGGTCCTGTGGGAACAATGCTCCGTCCTCTCGAGGACGCGTGGTCAATGGTCTAACCGCTAAGGCATACAAAACATAAGACTACGCCCCCCCCCCTCCTATGTGACCCCGGCTGGGTTGTCTCGCTGGTAGAAGTGAAGGATGGGAGCCAGAGGGGCAGACGACAGAGTCCGACAATGGGAGGGAAAAAAAAATAATGTGGGCCCGAACGGCGCCGAAGGTTCAGCCTCACAGTACATCATTACGAAAAACCTGCCGTGAGAAACGAACATTTGTGGGGCACACACAAGAAATGAAGAGCCCTGCCATCAACTCAAGCGAAGTCAAGAGTTGTATGCAGCTTTACGGCTAGCTGTCTTGCCTTGTGGCAAGTTTTCCAGAAAAATAACCTGGGGGCGGGGAGCGGCAATACTCCCCATCTACCAACACCCCCCTAAGATCCAACTTCGTCCAGGATCGCTAGCCACCAGAGCCTAAGCGGCAACACCTCTGACCTCACCAACGCTTCAAGGCTCTTCAGCTTGCACCCGCGTTCAAAGAAAACCCACGACTGTACGGAACAAGCCCTGCAGCTCAAGCCCCACCAGCAACGCCACCACGCTGCTCAAGTCCGCACCCTTGGCTCCAACTCCACCTCCACTCCCGCCGTTAAGAGCCTGCCCACTCACATCCTGTACAACGGAACTTGTCGCGCCCTCACAATTCGCAACCTTACAGTTGTCTTTTGCTCGGGCAGCAGATTCGTTCGAATCACCACCGTCTTTGCCACTTGTTTCGTCCTTCGCTGTCGTCTTCGAGGCGCGCGAGCGGACCATTATCAGCCAGCTTCGTCGACGCCAGCCGCCTCCGCCCGGGCCAACAGCAGGCGTGCGCGCTTCATGTCTTCATCCGAACAGTATGGCTTCTCTGGCTCGTGCAAGAGTGCGGGTCTGTCAAGCAAATGCACAGGGGTTTGGCCACCAGTTGTTAAGGCTGTTTCGTCTGCTCCCCATCTCAGCAGAACATCCACGTCTCGGCCAGGCCGGCAGACATCCCACAGCAAGCATCGTGCAATGGTGTATTCTTCTTATTTGCACCACACTTATTTACCACGGCCCTACTATGCAAGAGAGGGCTAGCAAAGCTTTGTTTTTGCTGGCACACGCGGCAAAGGCGAGAGGTGTTCGTACGTCGTTTGTCATTAGATTGACGTCGGCTCCTTCCTCAATCAGTGCTTCTACGATACCCGCCTGGTCTGCACCAGCAGCGGTGTGCAGAGCGGTGAGGCCCCTGTAGTCACGAGTATTCGCATTAGCCCCATGTACAAGGATTGCTTTCAGGATGTGGGCGTACCCATGGTACGCAGCTCAGTCGAGGGCCGCGCAGCCGCTGTTGTTTCTGTCAGTGCTCCGGATAGACTATTGAAGTTGGAACCAGCAGGCAAGAAAGCCTCGGCTGCAGCCAACTAGCCCTCGTCTGCTGCCCAAATCAGTGGCGACTTCCCGCACCCGTCCAGAACATCGATGTCTGCCCCCTTGAGCAAGGGCAGACGCAATACTCGGATGCCCACCCAGGGCAGCTTGCTGCAATTGACTAATTCTTGAAGGAGCGGAACTGAGCCGACTTGGGTCTGCATCAGCTATCAACAGGTCCTTCACCAGCTGTTCATGCCCCCCGTAAGCCGCCTCGTGAAGCACAGAAAACCGATCCACGAGGTCCTCGAAGCGTGCGTCCGCCCCGGCGGAAAGCAATAGTCTCGCCGCTTCTTCGTGGCCGCACACCATCGCCACGGACAGCCGATCTCTTCGGGGCCATGGACACAAGGGTCACGTCCGGTTTCGCCCCTGCCCGAAGCAAAGCGGTGACCACGTCTGCGCTACCGCCGAGCGCGGCTGCGTCGAACAGAGTGCGACCTCGATACCCTCTCCATCCCGCACTCCCGTCAGCCCCAGCTTCGATCAGGATCTTCACCAGATCCAGGTTGCCGCGGGCAGCGGCGTGTTCGAGAGGCACCCGAAGCCACTCCGCCCACTGGTCGGGCGTGGCGCCGTACGAAACGAGCTTGAAGATATCCGTCTCCAGCCCTTGCAGAGGTACTCGCTTGGGAAAGAGGTGCATCTTGCTAGTGAGGTAGTCATCGTGGTGTGGTGCTGCTGTCCAACCACGGCTGCTGTGTCCTGTGACCTGGGTTTGCCTTGGGTGCGGCGCAACCCCAACGCACGAGACCGGCGGCTCCGTGGATCAGTGCAGTCAGGCCGCATGTGGCGCAGAGCTGAACAGACACTTACCACCCAATGCTGGGTGTGTGTGCTTGTGTGCTGTACTGCGCCACCGCACGTGGTGTTGACGGACGGCCATGGTCAGCGGCGGGGCGGAAGATGGGGGGGGGGGGCAGAAAAAGGACCCTCTTCGCCTCCTTGGATACCTGAAGGCCAACAAGAGGGTGGCGTACGTGCTGGTGGTGATGGTGCTAGTGCACCTCTCGAACCAGTACGATAGGTGGGTTCATTCTTCCTCCAATTGTGTCATGTGTCACCAATCGGAGTACTCTAATTCGTGCCGTGATTCAGGTATGTAGGTCTGGAGCGTACACAGGCAAAGCCTATCATACAAGCGCTGCACGTGGCCTATGTCGTTGAATTTCCTCATGGCATTAATTGGTCAGTTCGTGATTGTAGTGCACAACAGCAGTGTTGCGCGGTGTGTACAACACATACATCCATCACTCTGCGTATGTCCTACCGCACTCACCTCTCTGCAGTACAGCAGTAATAGACGACGGATACAGATCTCCAAACCGAACATGGATGGCTGCACCTCGGTCTCGCAACCAAGGAGATGAGAAACGAGGACTTCCGTCGGTCCATGTGTGCGCACGTGTGCGTGATGCCCCCGCCCTGAAAATTCAGGTAGTTTGCATTTGCGCGCAAGCCCGGAAATCCCCCAACCGCGAATCACTCTCCCATCATCTGCCTAAATGAGCATAGCAACAGCAGGGAAGTACAACATTGTAGACCAGAACCGCAGGGAGAAGGAACCTTCAAATTTCTTGTACGTGTTTTTTTGTATTTGTTTATATGTTACTGCTGTACCATGGTATGTTCCGTGTGGTATTGGGGGAGAGGACGTATTGCACATACATTTAGCAGAGGAACTCAGCCCTCGCCAGCAACAGCATAGCCACAGCTCCTGTCAAGCTGCAAAATCGAGACGCTGAACGACAACCCGTCGTTGACGCGCCGACCGGACCAGGTACCTCTTCTCGGTGTCGAAGATACCCTTCGTGGACTACGACAGCCTCGATTTCGCTCTCATCGCCGGCCCCTTCTTCACGGCGTTCAACTCCCTCGCCGGGGTGGTGCTCAGCTTTTCTGGCGGCGTCCGCCCTGTCCGGGTGTGCTTGGCTGCATCGGTCTTTTTTGTCGTTGTTTTTGTTGTTTGGTTTCTTCTTCTTCTCGTTCTTTTTCTGTTCTTCTTCTAGTTTTCCTTCTTCTTCTCGTTCTTCTTTTGTTCTTGTTGTTGTCCTGCTTCTTCTTCTTCTTCTTCTTCTTCTTCTTCTTCTTCTTCTTCGTTGTCGTCGTGTCGGACAACCCTCACCCTCGAACGACCGCGATCAGTACTTTGGTTGTAGCATCATGAAGGACGCGTTTTTCCACAAGGTTCTTGACTTTGTTGCAGTCAGAGCTCAAAGCTGCGGTGCACTAAGCGGCATGTAGAAGCAGATGCATTTAATGTTGCTGGACAACCACCATAGTGGACAACCTGTGCGGTTGTACACATCATCGGATGGGGTTGGCGCTTGGAACGATTGTTTTTTTGCTCCGGAAAGTCGTGTGCCTACAAGACCGTGTTGCCAAACGGAAGGCGTAGCCATAGCAGTAAACCTTGTCCAGTTCGGCAGGTACGCGATCGCTATTTCGTGCCATATAGTGCCAGCATCGCAATGAAAGCAAACCCCTCGGGAAAAATCTCCAGCGGGCTTTGCAATACCTAAGCGTGGAGCTTGGGCACCTCTAACCGACCGCGTTGGTTGCTAGGGTATTTATTATGAAGTATATTTTTGGGCGATACCACCGGCGTGGGGTGGTGTTTTTTTTTATGTTGCTGCTGATGCTGCTGATGCTGCTGATGCTGCTGTTGGCGGTTCCGTTGTCGCCGTTGCTCCGCCTTGCGACCGCACGGTTTTGCACCAGCTCCTAAGCACAGCATGCCTCATCTGGAGCGCCTCTACCGGAGCTGTGGCCTTCACGCACAAGTTCTGGCAGGTGAGCGAGCGTAGGGGGGATGTTCCTCAGGCTCTCCTGCGTGCGACGCTACATTTCAGTCCGCACCGCGCGGTGCAGTACGGAGCACTGCCCTGGTTCGATTGTTTTTCGACTGCTACACCGTTCAGGCTGCTACGCGCAGCAGAGATCGATGCACCAATTCCCGAAACGTCTGTGATTTTGGTGTTTTCTTCGTTGTGAAAAGGTGGCGCTCGCGAGGATTGGGCAGGGTATCGGAGACGCTGCCTGCAGCCCCTTCGCCGTGAGCATCCTCAGAGACAACTTTGGTCCGGAGGTCATCGGTTCCGCGATAGGTGCGTCGCTACATCCACCATCTCCGCCGTGGCCGCACGTGCCTCAAGTGTATACAGCTCAGGGCGCGGGGGGGGTACTCATAGCCATGGATACCGTACAGGGAAGCAGCGTACTCATGTTTTGAATGCCTCAGCGGTTAGACCATTGACCATGAATCCTCGAGAGGACGGAGCACTGTTTCGACAGGAACGATCACTTATGACCAACCCGTTCGTTCCTACTTTGCCAAAGGTGGGGGGGATCCGGTCATGTCGGGGGGTGGGCGCCACCATCCCTCCCTTTTACTTGTCCCTGCCTCTGCTTCCCCCCTAGTTCCGCCGCCGCACCCGTACCGTAACCCGCACCGTGCTTCTCTTAGCGCCAATCCCAACATAAGATGAAAATATGAAGAATGATGAATCAGCGGTCAGCACCATCCACGGTGGATTTGAAACACTATGGTAGATTCTAAACAGAACCCAACCGTCCATTTTGTTAACAAACCGTACGACCAGATGCATATTTAATTTTACAGCAAGCGCTGAAGCCCACAAACAAGCGCCCCAGGACACGAAAAAAAGAGAAAGGCAACGACGCTCGAAAAAACAACACATGGGGCAAAAAAAACAATTAAGTGATAACAATAACAGGTGTGTACTACGTGGGTCTGTACGCGGGGTTCAGCCTGGCGCTAGGCGGCGGCACTCTCGTGGACGACCTGGTCGGGTGGAAGTGGTCATATCTGCTGGCAGCGTTGGCGGGGGCCGTGGTGGCCGCGTTGACCTTCCTCACGGTGCCGGAGCCGCCGCCGCCCGGCCAGGCGGTGCTGATGCCGCCGCCGCAGCAGCAGCAGCAGCAGCGAGGATGGGGCGGCGCGGACGCGCCTCCGGGTGCGGCCGCGGTGGCGGAGGGTTCGGCGTCGACGATAACAAGGAGGAGCGGGGGCGGCGGCAGCCGGCCGGCGGTCTCGTCTCCGGTGTATTCCATGGTCGGCAGGGAAGGCCGGGGGAGGGACTCTCTCTCTGCTTCCGCGAGAGGAGAAGGGTACGGGTCGGATCGCCCCGCGGTCGGTAGCGGCGGTAGCAGCAGCAGAAGCAGCAGCAGCCACGAGAGGGAAGAGAAAGCGGGAACGGAGCCGCCGTGGTTGGCGACGGCGGCGGCGAGCAAGGCGCGCTCTTCACCGTCGTCGTCGCCTCCTCCGCCGCCGGTGGCGACGCCGCCTTCCACCGACCCGCGCTTGTTGTACAACCCCCCCCAGACACAACGCCGGCCCCCGCCGCCGGGGGGCGCGGAGGAAGGGTTTGGGCTTCAGCGCGGCTCCTCTCCGTCGTCGTCGTTGACGGCATCACCACCGCCGCCGCCGCCGCCGCCGCCGCCACAACTGCAGCCGCGCCGGAGCTCGGCGTACTCGAGGCTCCTCCATCGATCTCAAGGCAAGCTGTCGGACCTCTCGGCCGCCTGGCTGGACTCCCCGTCGCTTCTGCTCGTCTGCGTGGCCGGCGGAGTGCGCGACGCCGGAGGCTTCGTGTTCGGGTACTACCTGGCGAGCTACTTCAGCCCGCTCCTGGACGGAAACCCGAGCCTGACGCAGCACGGTGACGACCCCTGCTCGGCGTCGTACGACGTCGGGTACGCCGGCGACCAGGTAGGTGTTATTGACGGACTGCTGAGTGTGTTTGCTCTTGTTCGTTCGTTTGGTGCTTTTGAGCTCTTCGCTCTCTCTCTCTCTCTCTCTCTCCTCTCTCTCTCTCTCTCCTCTCTCTCTCTCCCGGCAGGCGGTGGTGGTGATGCGATTGTTGAAGATGGTGCTTCATGCGCATTTTGTGGATGGTCCTCGGGGAGTAGTTGGGTGTTTTGGGTTGTGTTTTCCTCTTCGTGCCTGTTTCCTGCAGTCGATCATTTTTTTTTCTGAACCATAGTCACGAGAGTTCTGGTGAGCCCCCCCCCCGCTCCCCCCAATTGAAATTTCCCCGCCCGGACCCCATGTAACGTCGTTTCTCATCTCTTTTCCTCTCCTCGTGTGTATCTCCCGGGGGGGTGTGTACCATTACTACTGTACCACACGCGACCCCAAAACAACGTTCGGCCGAAAACAAGATCTGCGACGAAGCTTACCCGTGGTGCGTGGAAGGCTCCTGCTTCAGGCTGACAAGCTCTCCCTGGCACGACGTCGGCATGCCGGCGCACCATCTGGAGTGTTTCATTTCGTGGGTGCCGGTCGTCGGCGGCTCCCTCGGGGCCATGATTGGTGGCTTCTTGTCCGACCGGGTCGCCCAGGTACAGCAGCAGCAGCAATAGCAGCAGCAGCAGCAGCAGCAGGAGGGCTTTGCCACGAGGAACGAGGCGTTTACGTAGAAGCGGAGTTCAAAGCATTTTGATTGGTCGAACCCCCGAGACTTGAGTTTTGTAGAAGCCGAAATCAATCCATCAGGGTGGTGAGCGCTTAGTCTTGCGATTTGATTTTATCTTCTAACCTCGTGCGTCCCGTTTTTTTCGTTTTCCTTTGAGGAAGGCGAAAGAGTTTGCTTCCCCGTTATGGTAATTCAGCAAATTCTCTTGTCTGAGATCATTGTTGCGCCCAGACTCTCGTTTCTCTCTAACGTAGCACCTATTGACCACGCCTCCCTCCCCTCCCCACCCGTGAACTTGACGCGGATAAGCCTGGCAGAGCATGTATCGCTGTTCGTGCTTTGTCTGCCCACTGCAAACCCCAGGAAAATATCCTGGTCGTACCCACTTTTTCTTTTAAAGGACCACACACAGCACCAGCAGTACAACACTCTACGGCACTAAACGTAGCTTGGCGGCGGGCTTGGCATGTCTACCGGTGCCACGGTGTGCCCTCGCCTCCTGGGAATACCCCTGGTCTGCACAATTCGTCAACAGCGGCAGGCAGTGGACGGAAATGGTTGTACTCTCTCACAGACGAGTTTTTTTTTTTTCTATCGCAGAAGCGAAACGAATTCCCATGTTTGGAACTGCTTTCCACTTGGTCCACCATTTTTATTTTTTTTATTTTTCCCAGCGGCTAGGAACGGCGGGGCGTCTGTGGGTAGTGATCGTTTCCAATGCTCTGGCGTCGCCCTTCGCCGTCGGCGTCCTCCTGGCCCCATACCCGTGGTGCTTTGTGTGCCTCCTGGGGGTGGAGCTCTTGGGAGAGATGTGAGTGGTAGACAGTAGTCTTCACATGCCCTTTGGCACCCCAAACATACCCTAGGGTTAGGGTTTACATACCTTTGGGTTAGGGTAAGTGGTAGGTGTACTGCTCTTGTTTTTTTGTCATTGTCACCTCGGCGTTGCTTATATTTCTGGCCGTTGGCGTGGTGTCCAGACGCGTGTGGTGTAGTGGTAACATAAGTGCCTTCCAAGCACTTGCCCGGAGTTCGATTCTCCGTACGCGTATTTTTTTGTTTTTTGTTTCGTCCTCTGGTGGACCGTGGTCAAGGGTCTGACAACGAAGGTATTCAAAACATAAGAGTACGCCCCCCTCCCCACCCACACGTTTTGTTACAAACGGCAGAAACTCTGGCGGTGCCTCTAGAAAGAGCAAGAGCAGCCCGTTGCCGACTGTATCTCGAAAAACGACTGCGTGCTCGAGTTCGTGTGTACCAAAATGATGTGTGTTCCGGATTGCTGTACTGCTGTACGCCCTAAACAAACTAGTGTTCGTGTGCACCAAAATGGCGATTTGTGCTTCGGATTTACTTTTTCTTTTTGTGGCGCCGTTACCAGGTGGATCGGCGTCGTCCTCGCCGTGGTGATAGCCCTCGTCCCGCGGCAGGTTCGCATCACCAGCGTGGCCATGTACAACTTCATCATCACCAACATCAGCGGCCTCTCCACGACCCTGGTGCCGCTCATCCGCGGGCGGTACGACTCCGAGCACACGTTCAGCTTCCTCGTCGAGCCGCTCGCGGGAGCCGCCGCCGCGGCCGCAGCAGCTGCAGCAGCCGCATCATCCTCTTGGTCCGCGCAGAGCGGTGGTGGCGATGGCGATTCGGGCCGCATGCTGCTGTCTTCGCCGTCCGGTCTTGCCGAAGCGGTGGCGGCGGCGGCGGCGGCGGTGGCGGCTGAAGGGCCGGTTGAGGTCAGCGTGTCGGAGGCGGGGTCGCACGGGCTGCAGGCGGCGCTGCTGTGGATGTACCCGGGGATGTACCTGGCGTCGTCATGTGAGTAGCAGTGCGCGCTAGCACGGTGGACGGCTTGTGTNNGGGGGGGGGGGGGGGGGGGGGGGGGGGGGGGGGTACTCATGTAAACGCATGCCGTAGTCGTTAGACCGTTGACCTCGCATCCCTGTAGGCGGGAACGGAGCGATATGCCGGGCCGTGTTGTCGAGGGAAAGACAAATGTTTCGTGTCGGCCCGGACAGGCCGGATGTGGATCAACTTTTTTCTCCGCGGACTTTCTGAATACACCACACATTCCCTCCCCCCCCCTACGCCTGCCCTGTTTCGCTCACACGCCGTCCGTTCGAACAAAATGCCCAGTTTTTTGTCTAGCGGCGGTGCTGGCCCTCGGCCGAGATGAAAAGGACGAGGCTGCCGCAGCCGCAGCAGTCGCAGCAGCAGCTACCGTCGCAGCAACTCCAGACGAGCCAGGGCACCTTACAGGGTCGTTGAGTGCGGAGGGCTACGAGCGGTTGCCCCCGGCGGCCAAGCGTTGGGAAGACTACGGGTTGCCGGAAGGGCGAAGTGGTAGTGCCGCCGGTGGTGTTGGTCAGGGTGTCCGTGGTCGGTTTGACGGCGGCGGCAATAGGGGCGGCGGTGGCGGTAGAGGTGTTTGCGGTGTGGCCCAGGAGGGGGGGCGGGGTGTGTGTGGGGGGGGTGAGGCAATGGATGTACCGCTCTTGCGGGGGGCACGGGAAGCCGCGGGTGCCGGGAGGTTGCTTTCGTCCGCAGAGGTTTGACTCGAGTATCTAACGGTTAAGTCTTTGGTGGCGCCTAGCCGTCATGAGTTTGCAACACGGCCATTTTTTTCGGGTCGGAAAGGGCTTCAGGGACCTGGGTATCAGTTGTGGCAAGTGTTTTTTTCAAACACGTGCCTTCAAACATTTCAGGGCGTCTTCGAACCCTATTCCTTTCTTTGTGAACATTTGTAAAAGAGCTCGTTCCCCGCCCCCCGGGTAATCTCAACGGGATCGACCTGTGTTATTTGGTGGTGGTTGCTGGTATAAAGGGGGTAATAGTATATTGAGGCGGATTCTCGTGGGTATTGATTGCTGATGTGTGAAATAAGCGATAAAGTCGCACGCGGGCGGTTCCGTGGCATGTGGTTGGTGGTCGTATTGCTTTGTTGCGCCGTGCTCCGTGCTCCCGGTATGAAAGCGTGTCCGGGACATAAAAAGTGTGCTGTTGGCTTCGTCGCCAGACCCCGTGGCTGCTGGTTAACTCGAGCAGCCGGAGAGTGATGAGCGGGGCCAACTGTGTGCCTTGCTGTGCTGAGACGATGTTGATTTTGACCCTTACAGAATAGGTGGGCCCTTCTTTCGGCGGCTCCCTTCTTCATTATTGAGCGGCGATATTCCCACGGAGTTGAATTTTGATGGTGGGAAGACAACACTGTTCCTGCTTTATTTTCACAGAAACGGTGCGCTCTTTCGGCCGCCCCCTCTTGTCATGATCGAGCGGCGACAGTCCTCTCGTTTGATTGACAAGCCTCGGGGGCACGGGTGTGTGTAGTGCCGTTTATTCAATGTTGGGTGAGGAGAGCGAGAGACAAAATAGAGATACGGAGTGCGAGGGAAACTGGACTTGCGGGGGGGTAGGGGGGGAGGGGGGGTGTACTCATCGTCGTGCATGCCGTAGTCGTTAGACCATTGACCTCGCATCCCTACAAAGCCGGCACGGAGCACGCCGGGTTCTCACCGTACCAGGCTCTCACATCACCAAGCGCGAAGCGCCGTGAGATATTCGGCGAGTCGCATGAAGGGTGCGCTGCATCCTGCTAAGG